>APFE030226333.1:0-43681 GCA_000404065.3 Pinus taeda | reverse complement strand
GGGGGTCCAGGGGCCAGCGGTCCCCCGAAGCTAAAAACAGATGTAAATTTGCCTTGTAAAAGTATAGTAATTTCTAGTCAATCTGGGCCGTTCATTAGGCGAATGATCAGACGGTAGAACTTATGTTTAGTTTAGGGTTTTTTGCCATAGAAGGCAACCCCTCTCTTTGTATGAGTGCATTTTATTTGAGGCTATAATAGATGTGTATTCTATGTGTGAGCGAGAAACAGAGAGGTGAGACTGTGAGAGAAAACAGAGGATATTATAGCGGATTTGTTGTAGGTTGTGTCTCTTCATTTTGCTGGATAATAGAAAGGAAGGACTGGCTATTCGGGGTGGACGTAGCCCAAATTGGGTGAACCACTTATATCTGTGTCTCTCTTGTTTTATGCATTTTCTGTGTTTATATTTCTACAATATTTTATGTGTTCCATTGCTCCGTAATATATAATTTTCTAATAGACCTTAGGTTCTAACATAGATACCGAACAAACTACATTCCGTCTACTTTCTATCACCTTTTATGAAGTTTGAATCAGATTCTCTGAGAATAAGTTATAACGATTTTCCCTAGGTCACCTATTTGGGATGTAATTCAAGAGCCTGCAGAAACCCTAAATGTCTTGGACTGTATCTACAAAAATATAGTGAAACAAGATCTGAAATTATGGCCCACGTTTAATCAACATTTTGGCTCAAATGGGTTTTAATTTTAGAGTCTGAACCTTTGTAGAAAAAATATTATAGCGAAAATTCCACGATGACCTATTTGAGATGGAATTATGGAGCTTGCACAAACCCTAACTTTCGCAGATCATATCTACAGAAATATAGCAGGACAAGATCTGAAATTCGAATCCGAGATTCAGAACGATTTCTGCTCAAATGGTTTTTAATTTCAGAGTTTGAAACTTTGTAGAAAAACAATTATAGTGAAAATTCCACGATGACATGTTTGAGCAGCAAAACCCTAGAATCCAAAGCTTTGATACCAAATGTTATGAAACCAGCTCACAAAAAGATAGAAAAGATAGATCAACGCCTTAGAAACCAACCTCCTTAAGGGGAAAACCTCCTTTACATTACACAAATGAACAATTCTTGGATGATATAAATGACAAGACCTCCTTTCTATATATAGGAGTCTAAGGGGTCATAATATAATCAAAGCCGACATAACAATAATATGTAAGGGCACAATAATAACAATAGTGGGCTTCTATGGGGCAGAATAATAACAATATGGGGACTACATGGGCACAACAATATAATAAGGGGGTTGCACTAATAATAATAAGGGGTTGCACTAGTAGTATAGGGACCTAACACTCAAGAAGTAAGATCTGATGCATATCTCACTAAAAACTCAACCTTGTGAGGCCATCACTACCAGACAAAGATCAACTTGTATACCATTCACTATGAGGAAGCTTCCTTAGAGTGACTAGGTCTTATAGTCAACCTGTAACTCATAGACAAAGAGCAACTAGATTCCAAAATAATTTTTTCAAGAAAATAACTATCAAATCTAAAAGATAAAACAAATATCCAACCTTAAAAAGACTCAAAGAAGGTTGAAATTAAGAGATAACACTCATAAACAATCATAAACTTGGGACATCAAATAAGGGAGGAGAATAAACTCACTAGGGATTTTCCTCCAATGAAGTTGCCAATTCTATTTTAACTAAATTCACATTGAAGAAAAAGGGCTATTTTCCTATAGCTCTCACCTTATAATTTTCCAAACGATGGGTTAAAGACAAATTAATTCCCTATTCATAGTGTAATATCAATAAATAAAATTAACAAAGGAAAGAAAATAAATGGCCACACCTTATAAACTCGTAGGCTAGTGTATATTGTAGACCCCTTACAATAGCTATAAACCCTACTCCTACCCAGACATTCCACTTCAAATCTTCGATTTTAACCCCAACACACATGGACAAATGAATAAGACAAGATATGCATCTACAAAAGGAAATTTAGAATGCATTATGAACTATTACAACAAGTAAGCCATAATCTCACATATACAAACATGAAATAGAGAAGGAAATCAATTTTCCATTCATATAATAATAATGGTACATAAATAGATTATACCTTGATCGTAGTGTATTCTCTCCTCCTAAACCCCCTATTTCTCCTCTTCCCTCAACTTATAAACTAACTGAGCTTATTTGAGATGCAAGATAAAAGTGTTTTGGTGATATTTTACTAGCATTACTAGGTTATATCTCTCTGATTCCTCTTCTCACCCTTGAAATTTCTCACTAAATATGCCTCTTCTAGTTCTAGGAGGATGTATTTAGACATCTAGGGCCAAGAGAAGTTAGGAAGTTTCTACAATTATTAACCTTCAACCAATTCATGATAGGATAGGTCGAGTTGATCTCATTGGGAAGCCTACGCTTCTCGAATTTTGACCTCCATCACTCCCCAGGAAGAGGACAAGATGTATGCTAGGTGATAGGATGCACATATGCATGGAATCATGGGTACATAAGATGCCAAAGTTGTGGGAACAATGGGTTGCTAACTGATCTCAAACAAGGAGGAGAAGGGTTACAAGTCAATTATTGAAGGAAGTTGACATATAATTCCTCTCACTAATATGATGTGGAAAATAGGGTTATAACACTCATATCTCTAGAAAGCCACATAAGCCCACTTCAAGTCCATCAACACGATTCTAACATTCAAGAGTTCTTCAGTAAATTCTTTGACAATTTTCATTAGATGTACGGTGAAGACTCTTTTCTTCAAGTCCTCGCTTTTTAATCGGGATTTGAATATCACATCTAGGTCCACATCATCAATAGGATCCTACGATCATAAGCAACATAATTAAGAGATTCTTTACTTTGTCTAAATCAAGCCAAACTCTCTTGGTTGAGACTCACTAAAAATCCTTTCTCAATTAACCAACCATCATGGCTATCCAAATGAATGAGGGGACTATCCTCCATTTTCTTCTCAACCACAACATCTTACTTGAAAAAATACCAATACAACCATAAACATTATCAGTAAACAAAACTAATATTCTATTAGTCTAGTGCTTTGATTATGTATAACACAATATAAGAGAACATTATGATTTCAACAAGCAGACATGTGAAAATTACACAACTATCATAGCCAAATTTACCATCTCATATCATAAACATGTATTTCATATTTACCATTCGTAACATATTTTAAAGATTACTTCTACATACAACATTCTCTAATAAATGAATTCACACCTAGAAGCCAAACAAAATTACTCATTATTCCAATTCATAATTACAAGTTACACACTCAGAAATCTAGCATATCAATAATCATGAAACACCAAACAACAATTTCATTTCATTAACATAGTAATGGTTCCACTAATTCACTTTACTAAAGCTTGCTAAAATCTAAAGAAGGGAGAGCCACTCTCCACCCAACCATAGGCTCAACTACACTATAGTCTCTCTTGAAGTTGACCACCCAACCAAATTCTATTCCTTGAGAGGAAATGTCACTCAAGGTTCAACAAGATTCAAATCAAGATAGAGAACATGAAGGCTACTCTCCTTCATACACAATGATTCAATATGATTCATTTTATCCGTTGAGACAAGGCTTATTATCTTTCACTGTTTGGACACTATGGCCCTAGACAATGTAAAGGAAACCCTTCACTAAGCCCATAGTCCTCGAATATACGACCCCTTCTTAGTGCTTTTCGTGCATAGTTTCCACAAGTTTTATTAGCATTTGGACACAATAGGCCTACACAACATAAATAGATCCCTTTTCTAATCCAATAGTCCCTTAGTGCTTCCATTTCTTAGTTCTTTTTATCAATATTTTCTTAGTGCTTGTTGTGCATATATTCAACAAGATTTCTCAACATTTTTCATGTAGCCCTCTAGCTTGTTAATATTCTAAAAAATATAATAATAATAATGATAAAAATCACACATATAGTAAAAACACACATAAAGCATGAATTAACCTTGAAAACCCCAATTGGGGAAAAACCAACAAACAATAGATCTATCATTATCCTTGGACTTAAACATAGCCAAACCACCCAACATACCAACCCCGACCAAGTGAACCTTCACCACTCAACTCAACATATCAATGGAGAATCCCAAGCCTTTTGAAGGCTTCATCACATGTAATACAATAATATCAATACCATGGGAATCCAATACAAGGTGCCCAAAACCACATATGTTAACCTACCAACCTCAAATCTTTCATTGAGTCTAGTTTACCTAACAATTCCATTTTTAAAATTGATGTGGGATTCCCCTTGACCAAATCTAGATAATTTGGATAATATCGTAGCCTTGCCCAAGTGAGCCTTCACCACTCAACTCTGGCACATCAATTGAGAATTACAAGCCTTTTGAAGGCTTCATCGCATGTAATACCACAAGCTCAATACCATGGGCCACCAATACAAGGATCCCAATACCACAACTATTAACCTAAAAACATTAACTCTTTCATTGAGTCAAGTTTACCTAACATAGCTTAGATAATGAATTAAATACTAACTTTCCTCACCAATCATGTTGTCCAGAACTCCACATGGATCGTTTTGACCTAGAAGGATTTCTTGCTCACCTTCTTCTCAAAGTCGCAATCTTAGAATCTATGTGCAATTTTGGTTCACCCCACTAGTTACTCAGTGCCAAGTTTAATTTCCTCGCATAAATTAAGACATCATTATATCAATCCAGATTTTGTAAACTGATCAAGTACACTCTATATGTGAAAGAATCAGCTTAGGATTTTCCTAAGGTGTTACTTAATGAATAATAAGGTTAACTAAAAATGAAAATTATGTTACTTCTTGAATAATACAAATTGTAAATAACCTTAAATAAAAAAGAAATTCAAATTAAAAACTATAATCAAAGGAAGTATGAATGTTAATAAAAATCTTAACTAAGAATGAAATTCAAATTAATAACTATAATCAAAGGAATTATGAATGCAAATCAAATCATTCTAGTGTAAAACTAAAAATTCTAACTTGATATCATAAGTAAAATAAAAATTATCTTCACTTATACTATTTTGCCATCTAACTTAATTCTAAACTAGCAATGTCACTTTAAAATAAACTAAAAAGAGAACTAATCCTTCTAATCTAAGGCTGCCAAAGTATTCATAAGTAGAAAATTAGGTTGTGAGATCTCATGCCTCAAGTGGCTTTCACAACAATACTATGTTCACTTGTGGAGTTCATTGATTAACAAGGAATTCTAACATTCATGCATCAAATATAAATATTTTTTAAACTAAATCAAATGAAAGCAACTTGGTCAAGTCTAGCTAGCTCATTAGCATCCACTGGGGCCTCAATGGGTAGAAAAACAAATTTTAGTGTACATTCAACTCTTGTGGTTGAAAGTATTGCAACAATACTTTGCATGCCACTCCAATCCTTGCTAAAGAGCAATTTTAGACTTGGTTATAAAGAAAATTTGAAATAATCAAATGAAATGCTTGATCCCATATACAAGCAAGGATTTATGTACATATATAACAAATATTTAAAGGAAATAAAAGGAATTATTTACCAGGAAATCAATGCACAAAAAAATAGGATATATGTACACATGAACAATAAGTGCACATGCCATAGTTTGGGGGGCCTCTAGACTTTGGATTGTACAAACAACAAAATCTACTAATTGTATAAAATTAGAGCCTCTATATATTAATGGTAGTGTTTCTGGGAAAACTAGTATTCCTAAAGAATATTAGCCCTCTAGGTTTGGCAGCTACAGTAGAAACAACAATTTAAAGCAATTCAACGATTTCTTCTATGTGTAACATACAAGAGAAAGATAATGGAATCAACCTGGAACTTCCGCTTAATCCCTTGCTTGCTCTCTCTCCCCTTTGACAGATCCCGCAACTTCTCCCCATACTTAACACGCTTGGAGAGTACCTGCACAAGTACAGCAACAAAGAACTGTCAAAGCATCGTGATCTATTACAACATAAACATTACAGAATCGGATATATAATGAACAAGTGATAGCATTCACAAATGATAACATTCACAATTGCACAATCATATGGAAGAAAACTTGAAGAACTTTATTAATAGAAGGGAGAATTACAACCCAGTTGTCTAATCTAGCATCATCCTCCCAGCTTCAATCCTTCTCCACCTCATGAAATAGCAAGATCGCACCAACAATACAATGCTCTTTCCTCAATTACAAACTATCAACACTTCCTTGCAATTCACAATATTACAGCCTCTGGATCTCTTGAGTTGGAGATCCATTTATAGATATGTGTAAGGGTGTGAGTCATCCATGGGGTTTGATTAGTGTCATTCCACTTGTTACAATTGGTTCCACTTGGAGATTTCTTAGATCCCTTATTCATCCTTGGGCGAATCCAGAGAGGCAAGTGGCACAGGAGAAGTTTCTAGAAGATTCCATGAGCAACCACCTAGCAAATTATCTCGGAAATTTGTCCATCCTCACCCATCTCACCCTATAGAAGGCCTAATCAGTATGCATCACACCTTGTCAGTGTACCACTCAGTATGCATCACACTTTTCCAGTGGAGCAGTGAGTATGGTTTAATTTAGGCCATTTCTGGATGGTTTCTTAGGTGGAACTTTTGGGGAATGATGTATTCAGATGACTATGTTCCTTTAGGGCATGAAACAACTCTTTTAGGGGTTGATGAGACCTAGTTTACCGACATATAAGTTTGAGGTTGATGTGCCCAAATATGTCTATAATAGTTGCCCCCTAAAGCATGAAGTCATAAATATTGGTGTCGGGTGAAATTCTATATCATGAGGATCTGAAGTTTTGAACTGGAAGGTGACCTGCATAAGTTACAATACAATACATCATTATAATATAATTTTCATGATCTAGCTGAGGGAGGCATTGCCATGCTCAACTTTATAAATTCATTTCATGTACATAGATGAGATAGTTGTCTGCAGATACAGACTAGTGATTCTTCAGATATAGAGTCATCATCCATGGTTAGGATGACCATCTGGGTAGACCCTTTGTACATTTTATGTTTTTATGTCCCTGAATATATCGCAGCCTAGATGGATGAAACTAGATTTGGGTTATTCAAACTCGTTCAATCTTCACTCGATGTATAAGTCAATCCATGTGAAGAGATGTTCTGAAGTCGAACATGGAAAGGCATCGCATGATTACCAGCCAATGATGTAAGCTATTAACAGACGCAAGAGGAATCACCGATAATGATAATGACCCTCAAGGTACTATAGTACAATTCACGTGATGTGAATATATGATCCAACTATGAACACCACGCAAAATATTTCAGTCGAAGGCCATTGATGTCAACCTGTCACTGGAAGTGAGAAACTTGCCATTGATGTATGCAAGCTTCAAAGCACTGAAAGGGTTGTTTCTAAGTCAACTTCTTGGATAATGAGCTGATGTCGACAAGAAGTGACTCGTCATAGGAGGGCCTTGATGTATCCCACATCTACGACACAAAATGAAGCAAATGATTTCTGGAGGTGAAAATGAACTGACGACACAAGGTTCAGGAATGGCGGTCATGAAAAAAAATGAAGGTTGGAGGTATTGTAGTGGATGAGACATTAACTAGATGGTGGTTTCTCAACTGAATGACTTCTCTTGAACATGTCGGCAACATTGAGATGAATTGATAGCGTTAACCCCAAAAGATGGATGGTATGAAAGACCAATGGTGAGATGACTGGTGAATGAAATAACCCAACCCAACTCAATGATGGTGATGAAGTGAAAGTGTCATGTTCAAGAGCGACTTGCTACCATAAATTATTGAAGTTTTCTTCCCCTTTTCCCCAGTCATTGTTGACCAGTACCTCTTTATTTTTATCAAGCCTGAGGAGGATAGCATATGCTTGTTCTATAATTCTCCCTTCGGAAAAACCTTTCACTATTTAATGTTTTAACGAGTCTAGCAACAGTGAAACTCGGTCTCGTCTAGATGGACAAGTTTGTCGCTATTGTTTTAACGAGTTTGACGACAAGGATAAATTGGTCCTTTTCATGTTTAGAGAGTTTGAAGAAAAGACGAAAAGAAAACTCCACAAGTTCTTTTTTGTAAAATAATCCCTCAGGTCCGAAAAAGGATAAAATAATACAGGAGGGATGACATTTCCAATCACTTTAACGAGTTGGAAAGGACAAACACTCAACTATCTTTTCATGTTTAACGAGTCTGAAAAGAGCTTAAAGAGGACTTGATTTTGAGGAATGAGTGGTGTCTAGGGTAGCAATTAGTTCCAGTGATTTTGGAAATTCTCAAAACATGTTGATTTGCATGGAGAGGCTGGCTAATAAGACCACTCATTGCGATTGTTCCTCAAAAAAGGGTAAAACAACCAAGTGGAAGCGTATGATCGGCCAAAGGGGTGGTGATGATGGGATGTACATAACCAAGGTTCAAAGGGCTAATAGAATGGCAATCACAAAGGTTAATTACTTGTAAATGGGTTCATTTTTTGACAAGCTTGAACCATGGGGAACTATGCTTGGACTCGGTTTCATTTTTACACAAGCTTGAAATGAACAAACTATGCTTGGAGTCAATTTCATTTTTACACAAGCTTGAAATGACAAAACTATGCTTGAAAAAAGGGTTGCATGCCCCCAGCATGATGAAAAGGAGAGTCTCCAGTAACTAGATGGAAGTCACTGCGGTGAGGTAGGACAGCTTCATCCAAAATAGACAAAACACCTCTTCGACTTTGTCCAGAATAGACAAAGGTGAATGATGTGTCAGACCAATCACATAACCTATAGGGAAACTTATCTTTACAACTAGGTTCATGCCCCAAAAGCTTCATTACAATCACCAAACTACTCATGGTTATCAGGTGGATGGAATGAGGGTTGTTTTACGAGATCAAGTGAGAGACTCGACTTGGAACTTGCTCCAGGGGTCCTCGTTTCATTTTTTTAATGAGCTTGAGACAAGAAAAGGAAATCTACTCATATTCTTGGTTTCATTTTTAACGAGGTTGACACAAGACAATGAACTATCCTTGGCCTCCTTTGATCACAACTCATAAGTGGTCATGAAGGAAAGATCTGGTTCCAATGCCCCTAGTACATAATGTACAACATCACTGAATTGATCGTCAGTCAATGTAGGTATGAACAGGTTGCCACATAATTAACCTGTGGTGGGGATGATACCATTGGTATAAATGGACCATTTAGGGATGATGGTTAACTAGGAGCTATATTTGGTCCGGGAAATGAAAGCTGGTCAACGGTGACAATCCTGCCTTCATGCGAGAAACAAATCACTCGAAAGAGTGTTGAAACAATAGCTCCCATGTGATAAACATAGTCATGCCCAAGAAGTAAATTGTAATCTAAAGGTCCTGGGACTACCATCACCTTCAGATAAACATTTTTTTCTCCCAAAGTGATAGGTAACTGAGGAAGGATCCCTAACGGTCGACTAGTTCCTTTGTTAAAGCCCAAAAGGTTCTATGTAACAGGCACAAGCGGTAACGAACCGAGCGCTTGTCAAGCAGTTGAGGAAAGGATACTCACTGATGCACCTTCGTCTATAATAGTGCCAGGTACAATCATATTACAAACTTGTACTATGATATGGAAAGGTACATAAGAAGGAAGGCGGGATCCTACCAGTTGATTCCAATCAAAGGAAGTAACTAGACTACTTGGAAGGGGTACCGTAGGAATGGGAGGATTAACCCCTTGAGTTACTAGAACTGGAGGGTTTTCCTCTTGTCTTGATGGAATAGGTGGATTTCCCCCAAGCTCATTTGGATCTGAAGAAACAAAAAGAACTTGAGTGGTATCATTTTCACTCTCTTCGAGAAAGGTACGATTAGCTGAAGGTGAAATCGGGTCAACTGCTACCTTGACCTGTTGATTTTGGTCTGGCATAGACTCATAGGATTCACTTTCAAAGAGAGTGGTTTCGACCGATGGTTGATTTAAGTCAGTTGGTTCATCACCTAGTGAAGGATTCAAGGAAAGTTTCCTGTAACCATATGGAAGTCACTACGGTGAAGCAGGACGATTATCCAACACTCTTTTGGCTTCATCCAAATAGGGACAAAGGTGAAAGGAGTGTATACCTTCACATAACCTACATTGAAGCTTGACTTTTCCCTTTTGTCCATGAACTTTACTATCACTAGTTGATCGTGTGTTACCAATATGATCTCCAGAGGTTGATGACACCAGATGGTGTGAAACGAGAAGACCATTCTTTCAAGATCTGAGGAAAGTAAGGACAATCTCGATGAAAATGGTCTCCCGTACAAATTATGCATGGATATTTGGATTTGGGAAGTTTAATGGGCAGATTTTCATCAGATGATGCATTCAAAGCAATGGTTGCTTGGTTGCCCCCTTGCTGAATTGGCTTCTTCTTCTTCTTCTTTCCTTTCTTCTTCTTCTTAGCCACCTGGTTAATAGCATCAATACTTTCACCAAGCGAAGAGGAAGAAGGGGAGGAAGAAACAAACGAGGAAGAAGGCAAAGGGTCAACTTTAGGATCAACTGGAGTTTGATTTTGTGCAGTTGGAGGTGGACTCGATTTCAGAGAGGTCTCGACATTTTGAACCTAGGAGGTTGAAAACAGCCATACTGGCAAGCCAATGGTAAATCTTGGAAGGGACAATGTGGCCATATAAGGAGCACCAATATTTCTGAAAGAAGGAAAAGGACAAGGATTCCCATCAAAAAGAATTCCTTGATCGGTGGACTTTGGATTTATCGCCATATGTTCCAACCTAAGATCAACTAGGGAATAGGGATATTATTCGTGTCAATTAATTTTAATGACACTTTCGACACAACTTTTCTTTTTCAATTTTTAAGAGTCGAGAAAAAGCTAAAGATGAATCTAGTCTCCTTCGATTTTTAATGAGCCTGAAAGGACAAGTGCTCAGATGGACCTTTTCTTTTAAAGAGTCGAAAAGGAACAAAAGTGAATACTCTGGAGAATATAGACGAACGGATTACCAAACCAATCGCAAAACTGCAATGTACACCTTGGCGATAAATTAGAGAGAAATTACCAAGGACTTATGCACGACAGTCAATCTTCCTGAATGTTGTGTTCAGTGCATTGCGATCAATAATGCAGTAGACTCAGCTTCCTATGGATAAAGGATATAAGCCTATTGTAGTCTCCCAATATATACGCGACGGTACAGGGAGCACAATTCCATGCTAGTACTTTCCGTATCAAGGAGGAGGAATCACCCAACCTTCAATGAAAATGATAGCTACTAGTTTAATGACACTGGAACACGTCTCTAGCCTAGACCTATAGATAAGTTGTGTTAAGTTCCAAATCGTTGTTAGGTTCATTGAAATTTATTTTAAAGTTGATCTTGCTTAGAGTTTTCCTTTCAATGGTTCACCATGTGATGATAATCTGAAACTCCTAAGATGCAATCTACAATGATAAACAATCTTTGTTTATTTTGAGCAATGAAAATCCTAGCTACTAGGGAAAGAAAATTACAGTGCTTTTAAACAAAGAGCAAAGAGCACACACTAGTGCATTTCCCTAAATCATCTTTTCACACATAAATCTACAACTTCTAAATGAAAATTCATGTATTTGTTTTCGTTCTCCTTAATGTGAAAAATGCCAAAAAGGAAAACTAAATGCAGCAAATATTTGAAATATTTCATTCAAAATGACATTTTCGACAATTTCTTCTTCAAAAGAGAAAGGAAGACTCAACAACACTTTTCAATTTTGAATAAAAAATTCTTTCGACACTTCAAATATAAACAAATCAAACCAAATACATGACGAAAAGTTCAATCAATTATCGACAGAAGGAAGAATCCACGACACTTCTCTTTTTGGCACAAAACGACAATTACGACACTTTTGTATCAAAGCGACAAATCGATTTAAATAATTTTTCAACAAGGGATTGTAAATGATGAACAAACACACAAAAGTCATTCATTAATCCTAATCTAATTGAGGTTGATCTATGTGATGCAAGTAGGCTTCGGCAAGGAGGCACTGTTCATATACAACAAAACAACTAAACAAAACTGAAAACAAGGTCAAAAACCCCCAATTTCTAGAATGCAAAAAGAGTTCAATCAGTCATCACACCTGGGATTCACAGAAACAAATATGCATCACACTTACTACACTCAGGAGGTGTGATGCATACTGGGTTACAATGGAAGACAGTGTGATGGTCCAAGGAGCGCAACTGAAATGGGTTTTGGCTCAGATGTACAACTATTTTCAATGAGTTAAGTTGGGCTTTGATGGACAGTAAAAAACAAAGTATGAAGGAGTGCCTTGAGAGGTTACTAAGCTACCAAAAGAGCATCTATAATGCTTGTAAGTCAAATGTTTAATTCATAAACTAAACCAGAGATTGACTGGAACAACATTCATCTACTATGCAATTGCAAAGCAAGAGCAGATCGAAGGCTACCTGGCTGACTTCAGGCTTTATCTATAGTATATAAAACAAACAATAACAATAAACAAACATCTATTCTTTCACCATTGGAGTCACCAATTTGTTTATGGGAAAACTAGTATTCCTAAAGAATGCTTGCCCTCTAGGTTTGGTAGCTACCCTAGAAACAACAGTTTAAAGCAATTCAACAATTTCTTTTGTGTGTAACAGATAAGAGAAAGATAATGGAACCAACTTGGAACTTCCGCTTAATCCCTTGCTTGCTCTCTCTCCCCTTTGACAGATCCCGCAACTCCTCCCCGTACTTAACACACTTGGAGAGTACATGCACAAGTACAACAACAAAGAACCATCAAAGCATAGTGATCTATTACAACATAAACATTACAGAATCAGATATATAATGAACAAATGATAACATTCACAATTACACAATCATATGGAAAAAAACTTAAAGAAATTTATTGATAGAAGGGAGAATTACAACCCAGTTGTCTGATCCAACATCATCCTCCCAGCTTCAATCCTTCTTCACCTCACGAAATAGCAAGATCACACCAAAAATACAATGCTCCTTCCCCAATTACAAACTATCAGCACTTCCTTGCAATTCACAATATTTCAACCTCTGGATCTCCTGAATTGGAGATCCATTTATAGATGTGTGCAATGGTGTGAGTCATCCATGGGGTTTGATTAGTGTCATTCCACTTGGAGATTTCTTAGATCCCTTATTCATCCTTGGGCGAATTCAAAGAGGCAAGTGGCACAGGAGAAGTTTCTAGAAGATTCCATGAGCAACCACCTAGCAAACTGTCTCGGACATTTGTCCATCCTCACCCATCGCACCCTATATAAGGCCTAATCAGTATGCATCGCACCCTAGCAGTGTACCACTTAGTATGCATCGCACTTTGCCAGTGGAGCAGTGAATATGGTTTAATTTAGGCCATTTTTGGATGGTTTCTTAGATGGAACTTTTGGGGAATGATGTATTCAGATGACTATGCTCCTTTAGCGCATGAAACAACTATTTTAGGGGTTGATGAGCCCTAGTTTATCGACATATAAGTTTGGGGTTGATGTGCCCAAATATGTCTATAACAGGTAGAAATAATTATACTTTATTAAAAGTTTTTATTTATGAAGGAATTCAATCCCCTAGTTTACACTTCTTATAGCTATTTATATAAACCAAATTGAACAAACTAAGCTATCAATCCTCTATGAAATAACTACATCCTTGATTTGGCACCTAAACTTAGCAAATTTGATCCCTGGATCATTCTAATTCATCCCAATCACACCATCTAGAGGAGGTGTAGATTTTTCCTTTAGTTTTTGCGTGATTCTGTTTCCTACCACAATGTTGACTGCCACATTGAATAACCCCTTCTATTCAAGCTTTTGTGAATATAAGAGGAAACCAACCATGTCGTGAACCCAAGGAACAAAACCCATATCTTCTTTTTGATTGAAATTGTTTGCAAGTATCTAAAGGAAAAACAATTTTTACAAGATTAATTTATTTTCTTTAAAAATTGATAATAAAAAAAATGAAATCCCAACATTAAATTTGCTAGATAACCTAAATTAAAATGAAATAGTGCAAATACCTTTTTATGCATTTATTTATCTTTATTAGGGAGAAAACATAAGAAAAATGCACAAAAGTAAGGGAAAAGAAGGTGGATATGGCTAACGTGAAGAAACTTTATGTGGCTTTTTAATGCAAAAATCGAGGAAAAACAGTCAAGTTTTAACATACATTATCATATTCCACTAGTCATAGTCCCCCTCCTCCTCCTCCTCCTCCTCCTCCTCTCTCTCTCTCTCCACCCCATATACCGTGTGCATGCACACGTTCCATTTACTTGTTTAACCCCATGTATCTGAAGTCTCCAAAATGAGCATGTAGCCCATACGTATGGAGCATTTTGGTACCACTCCCATTCCTTCTCATAATTGTTGGCAATTAGGAGTTCAACTACCAAATCAAAAAATAATACCATTTAATTTAGGTAAGGTAGGAAACTTCCCAATCCCCCTTATAACTTCCCTCTCAGGCATTGAGATTTGTGTTGGTTTCTCTCTTCTTTATTCGTTGGCAATAATATGAATAAAATCCATATTGAAATCATTTTAAGTCTTTTAACCTATTTAAATTTAATTTCTCGTACATGCATACTTAACATAATTAATTACAATTACAATATATATGGGGAATTAAAGAATGGGGCGTTACAATCCCCTCCCCCTTAAAGGAACACCTTCCTCAATATTCACACTATTTCAAGTGTCATCCTTAGTAGCACACCATTCAAGTGTCTCTTGTTCACTACAACAATATGTTGTTTGCTTCCTTTTGTGAGATATAAATGATTTATATGTCACCTAGACTAAAGACTTGGTAAATCTAAAAGTCACATTTGGAGTAAAAGTCTTGAATCAATACATATTATAGAATATTCTTAGCCTTTAAACTTTATTGTTATGTGTGTGATGTTAGAGTGACATATTATAATGTTGCAATGACATATTAATCATTCTAATCTTCCATTTATCTGTCTTTCAATCCATTTATTTCACTAATCCACCCACTTTTGTATTTATTCACAATTTTTTTTGTCTTTTACATTCAAATTGCATCCCTATTTCTTCAAAGATCCTGGTGAGATTACCATAGCAGAAATCATCCAAACAGCTCAATGTTTTCCTAGCTATGTGGAGGAGGAAGAAGCGGACCAATTAATGGAGCCAGTTTCCAAGGAGGAAGTGGAAAGTGTAATAAACTCTATGGCAAAAGAGAAAAGTCCCGGACCGGATGGCTGGTCAATAGAGCTATTCTCTCACTTTTTTGAGCAGATTGGAGCAGAAATCACAGATGTGGTGGAGGAGTCGAGATTAAAGGGGGAAGTCTACAACTCTCTCAATGCAACCTTCATCGCACTCATCCCTAAAAAGGAAGCCCCTGACTCTTTCGAGGACTTCAGACCTATCTCTTTGTGCAATAGTATCTACAAGATCATTGCAAAAGTGATTGCTCTCAGGATCAAACCAATTTTATCAAGGCACATTTCTCCTGAGCAATTTGGGTTTTTGAATGGAAGACAAATCCATGAGGCTATAGGTGTGGCTCAGGAGGTCCTTCACAGTGTAAAGCTGAAGAATAAGAAGGGAGGGGTAATCAAAATTGACCTCTCGAAAGCATATGATAGGATAAGCTGGTCTTACATTCGCCTGCTCTTAACTCATCTTGGTTTCAAAGTGGACTTCATCAGATGGATCATGGGGTGTATTACAAATGTCAGCTATGCTATCCTCATCAATGGAGCTGCCTCCCCTTTCTTCAAAGGACAGAGAGGGCTGAGGCAAGGATGCCCTCTGTCACCTTTGCTTTTTCTCCTAGTGGCTGAAGGGCTCAGTCAGCTGATTCATAAAAGCAAAAGGGAAGGTAAGGTGAATGGAATTGAGGCAGGTGTAAACCTGTGCATTACTCATTTACTTTTTGTAGATGATATTCTGATTTTTACTAATGGCTCTCTTAATGAACTCAAGGAGTTAAAAATGATTTTTGAGCTGTTCCTAAAAGCAACAGGAATGCAGATCAATCCTAGGAAATCTCAAATCATAGAAGAGGGCCTAAATAGAAATGACAGGGATCAGTTCAGTACATATTTTCCTTATGAAATGTGCAGCATGGACTTGCCCTTCAAGTATCTGGGTTTCTGGCTGAAGCCAAATGATTACAGGAAGGAGGACTGGTCTTGGTTAATTGCCAAGATTGAAGCTAGAATCAGCCACTGGAGCTTCAAATGGCTTTCCAGAGCAGGGCGCTTAACCCTTCTCAAATCTGTGCTTCTTGCCATTCCAGTATACTGGGTAGCGCTAACCTGGGTACCAAAAGGAATTCTGGAGAAAATAAGGAGAATTTGCAGCAGATTCCTATGGACTGGGAACAAGGATTCTACGGTTCTCCCTTGGGTTGCATGGGAGAAAGTGGCGAGACCAAAGGAATGGGGTGGCTGGGGAATCAAAAAACTACCAGATTTCAGACTTTCTTTAGCTGCCAAATTAGGTTGGCGCCTCATAAAGATGGAAAATCTATGGACAAGAACAGTGAAAAGGAAATACATTGACCCTCTTCCTTTGGAAGACTGGATCAGAAACCCAATCAAGCCTCAAAAGCATGCTTCTGCTATCTGGAAAGCCACTCTTGAATCTTTTAAGGTGATAGAGCAAGGTCTAGCATGGAAGATTGGGAACGGTGAAAAGGTAAAGATTGGAAAGGATCCTTGGGTGGGCTGCAATGAGAGTTTTTCCCTCCCCCCTGAATTGATCCAGCATTTGGATAGGAAAGGCCTTCGCTTCCTCAGCCAAGTGGAGAAGATTGGCCACTCATCCATCTGGGGGCAAGCATGGATGAATGGAAAAGAGCTGGATTTGGATCAGAGGTGGTGGAATGATTGGCATATTTTTACCCAAGAACTAATCAGAACCAATGTAAGATTGTCCGATAGGCAAGATGAGTTAATTTGGGCGCATGCAGAATCCGGATCATATGTCCCCAAACATGGATACTCTTTCCTTATGTCAAGAAAGGGATGGGGAGAAACAGAATGGTGGTCAAAACTGCTCTGGAAACTAAAGTGCCCTCCTAAATCTAAAATTCTTTTCTGGTGTCTGCTAAGGAGAAAACTCCCAACATGGGACATCCTTCAATCCAGATTCATGATCGGGCCGGGGCGATGCACCTTGTGTAAAGCAGACGAAGAATCTATAAACCACCTCTTCTTAAAATGCCCGGAGGCTCAAAAGATATGGGGAGAGTTTAGGAAAATTCTGAACAAACAGTTTGTTTGGGAAGGGGACAATATCCCAGAAGTCTGGCAGAAGTGGTGGAATGAGCATCCGGATGGGAACCTTAGAAACCTCCCGCTCATCATTAGCTGGGGGATCTGGATTGCTAGGAACAAAAGTATCTTTCAGGAAAAAGAGACTCCGGTAGAAATCACTGCAGCACAGGGAGCTGCCATATTCGCCAGTATTCCAGAACCAAAGGTCTCCATCTCCCATCGAATTGTCCCTGATCCTCAGATTGTAGAAGGAACCCCTTGGGCTTTTTTTGATGGTGCCTCCCAAAACAACAAAGCAGGAGCTGGAATTGTCATCCATGAATCTCTCTCCCACTCCTTAAAAGCTTCTGTGGGTTTAGGATCGGGCTCAAACAATTTTGCCGAATTACTTGCTCTCAAACACCTATTATGCTGGCTCATTCAAAGGCACACCCTCTCTATTCAAATTTTTGGGGATTCTCAAATTGTGATCAGATGGGTAACTGGCCAGCGTGCATGCAACAATCAATTATTAATTCAAATTCTGGGAGAGGTTCAAAGACTGAAATCAAGATTTAACAGTTTTTCCATAAGTCATATTTACAGGGAAAGAAATGAGTTGGCAGACAAGCTATCAAAAGACGGTGTTCAACAGGTTCTGGGTAGTTGGCAAATAGAAGAAGAAGACAAAGGCCAAATCAGCAGATCAGATCAGCCTCCATATTATCATCCGACTTGATCTCTGGCAAGGTTTCCTTGTCTTTTTGCTGCTATCACGTTTTTCTGTGTATCACATAAAATGGATCTGTTAAAACTATTATCAGCTACAGGTTGTTTTTCCTCAGCTCAAAAGCTCAATCTGCACAAATCAACAGCTATAATAAAGTGGCCTTCTGATGTTTCAGCTATGTTCTGTTCTTCCTCAATCAAGAGGAGACCCGATTTCTGTTTTGGTTTCATCTAGAACAGAAATCGATTTTCAGCTATGTGTTTTTTTGTCTGATATAAGTCACCAAACAGCACGTTAAACAGAAATTGTGATAGGTTCCGGTAAGGAATGACTGATAAAAGCCACCAATCTGCGTTTCCAGGATTAGTGATAGTTCCAGAAAGGAATTGCACCCAGATATTAAAGCAGAAATTTATTTTTTCTCAGTTTAGACAGAGCTCAGTTATGAGCAGTGATGCCACGGCATTTGCAATGTAAACTTTTTATATTTTTAATAAAAAGTTTCGTTTTTTTCCTTTGGAAAAAAAATTGCATCCCTATTTAGTTATTATTGTCTTTGTATTCTAATATGTGGTTTTTTCAAAAGTGATATATTGCCTTTGCATCTCAATCAATGATTGTTTGTATGAAAAATATCCCTGTCTCTTCTTTTATTTTCTCCTGCCTTAGTTTTCATCTTAGGATATTTGAAATATTATATGTCCTTTCATGGACACAACTCTATGTCTTTTCTTAATTTAAAGGTATGAAAATGAAATATAACCATGTCACAATATATAAAGAAGATATTTTCATATAAAACTTTATAAATGGGGTATCTATATTATCAAAGTCGCTTGTTGTTTAAATGAATTTAACTACTTGAAAGGTATCATAGTCGAAATGCCTCACTTACATAAAAGGACTAATCCACTTATTTTTTTGTTTGCAATACTTTTGTCTTTTTCATCAAATTGCATTTAGAGTCATTATTGTCATTGCATTCTAATCCATATTTTTTTGGAATTGATATATTATGTTTACATCTCAATCAACTTTTGTTTAGACACATCTCCTCTTCTCTTTTTTTTTTCTCTTGTGAATTTGTTTCTTTATTTTAGGAACCTGGTAATCTTATATGTCATTTCATGAATGCAACTCCTGATAAGGCAAATATGTCTTTCCTTAATTTAAAAGTATTAAAATGAAATATAACCAACTCACCATATAAAAATATAAAAAGAAGGTCATTATAAATGAAGTATCTATGTTGTCAAAGTTGCTCATTACTTAAATTCCTTAACTACTTGAGATGTCTCACTTACAAAAATGGAATGATCCACTAACTTTTTGTTTGCAATATTTTTTTTATTTTACATTCAAATTGCATCCTGCTAATTGAAATTATTCACTTACATAAATGGATTAATCCATTTGCTTTTGTGTTTGCAATACTTTTGTATTTTACATTCAAATTACATTTCTATTTAGTGATTATGGTCTTTGCATTCTAATTCATGATTTGTTTTGTGAAGTGATATGTTATCTTTGCATCTCAATCAAAGACACACGATATCCTTATCTCTTCTTTTATTTTTTCTTATGCCTTTGTTTCTTCATTTTAAGAACTTTGCAATCTTATATATTATTTCATAAATACAACTCATGGTATGATAAGTATGTATTTCTTTAATTTTAAGAGTATTACAATGAAATGTAATCAACTCACATAATAAAGATATCAACATTATAAATGCGGTATCTATGCAATCAAAGTTACTAATTATTCAAATCATTTCGACTACTTAAAACAACTAGTAGCTGAAATGACTCACATAAATACGTTAATCCACTTAATTTTTGCATTAAAATTGCAACTCAATTAGAGATTATTGTCATTTCATTCTAATGCATGCCTTTGGCTTTTTTAAGGACGTAATATACTATCATTCTATCTTAGTTAACCATTGTTTGAATGCATCATATCATAATATATTCTTTTATTTTGTCTTGTTTTTGCACTCTAATTCATGGTTTTTTAGGGAAGTGATATAATGTATTTACATCTCAACCATTTTTTTTAAGAAGTTGATGAACCTTCTATTTAATTAAGATCGCATATACACATATAACTTACCTTTTATCACTAGTATAACACTAGGAAAACCAAGCTAGTAGTGAAATCAAAGGATTTTAGTCCAAAATGATACCAAAATTGGATAATGCCTGAGACAATAGTTTACCATACCAATTATATTGAGTATTTCTAGCCTAAAATACAACCTATAACATGATGTATAAGGCCTCATACATACCCAAATAGAGAGGATTTTAACAATAACATGTAAAAAAATGACAACCATCTCAAAAAAGTACAAGAGGAAATACAAACATCAATGGGGTCAACAAAAGTCCCTGGTAACGATGGACCTTTACGATGAGCCAATATGGATTCTATTTGAGCCAAGTGATGTGGCATGTCTCTATTTTTGACTTGCAAATCGTCCAATTGCAGAGGAATCTCCTACTTGGCATTGTTCCTCTCTAGGAAGACCTTGCCTAACACGATTTTGATGTGCCAAAACAATTATATAGTATATAGATATTGATTTTGTCAACATCTAGTGTGACCAATGTGTGGCACCTAGCCAGCAATAGAGGCTAATATCTCAACATCAATGAATTCTCCTCTGTTTGCTAAAACTTCCTCAATGGCATGTTGGATCTCTTCTTATATCTCTGAGGGAGTGTGAAGGTTGTAAAGTCTAGTTGTTGAATGAGCTTAATCTTAGGCATGAAAAGTCCCTTCCCCTTACACGAGGAGCCTCACCTACTACATGCACGTTGGTAGGGCATGGTGGGGGAAGAAACAATCTAGATCTCAATGAAAGGGAGTGACTAGACACAAAAAGCCCCTACGAGATGGAATAGAAGGACAAGTAGAGAAATTAAGGGCCAGGGGTCGTGAAGAGGCAAGGAAAGAGGGGGGGATACAAGCTAAACATATAACAACCCTTTACAACGTAAATCCTCACAATTTTAACAAATAAAGATAATATGCCTTACAGTGAGGAGATGAGGGTAACGAAAGCTAAGCGAGCATATAGAAACCTCTAATGAAACTAAATTAAACCGAAGTATAAACAAACATTATCCAATAAAATTGATACCTTCATCCAAGCACTAATGAGAGTTGTTGAGCATGTATATTTTTCCCAAGTGTTTTTACCCGACTGTAGCTTAGGTCTCTCCTTGAACAAGTTACCCAACCATAGACCTTGCAAACCCCCAAACATAAGTAAGAGATATGACAGTGGGGGAGGGCAAGAAGAGAGGACTTGGACCATCACCTGGAGGTAAATTAAAAATAACCTTAAATGAAGCAAAAACACCTTCACTTACAGTGAAACCTAGGAAGGAAAGGCCCAACTAAGCACAAACAAAGTAGTTTGTTGCCAAATACCGTTGATATTCCATCACCATGATTATCCGACCATCATCTGGAACCTTCCCATCTTGAGCATCCTAAACCATTAACTGCAACATGATTTTTAATGAGTGTGAACGGTGATATATCTCAACTTATGACTAGGGAATTTTTTAAGAATTTACTATTTTTCATATATGTAGTATTGTAGGCGACTATTCTAGTTTGAAAATTCATACATATAGGATGTAGGAAAATATTCAATAAAAAATATGTAATTTACAATTAAAATTGGTAACTTTTTGGCAAATATCATCCATTTAATCATATATATGTAAAAAATATGCCAATTTTTAACAAAATTTGCCAATATTTTTTTCGAAAGTATCCAAAAAATAGTCGTTTTGTGAAATTTCGCCCCTAAAATTTTCTCTAATTATGACCACTTTCACCACATCCTTATATCTTCTTTTAATTAACCATTATTTAAACAAAACACATCTTAATATCTTCTTCTATTTTTTCTTATCTTTACATTCTAATTCATGATTTTTACGGAGAATAATATGATTTCTTTACTTTTTAACCAACAATTATTTAAATATAGTAGATCCTTATATTTTAGATTTCTTTATTTTACGATCTTATATATATTTCACTATATGACAAATATAATTTTTTATTTAAAAATATTAAAATAAAATGTAATCAAATCACAACTTATATAATATATATTTTTGGCAATGTAGATGTACATGTGTATAGGGTCAAAGTTACTCGGTCCCTGCAACAGGCTCGGCTATGACTATTGTAATCGATATTGCGATTTTAAACATTAATTGAGCTATTTGTTAGCTTTCCTGATCACTTATAAGCAAAGTTTTCAATCAAATATGGTTTCACCATCTTATTTGACCTATTCTCGAGGCAAACAGAGGTGAACCACTTCCCGAGGCAAACAAAGGCGAACCATATATTATATGCATTTTAAAGGTGTTTTATTAATCGTATAAGTTCACAGCGTAGACTAATACTAACATTAGTCTCCAGTGTTAAATGTTATGTTATATGTTATACTTGTTTGGGTAATTGGTTGTGCCATATAACTTGGGACTGCCTTATAACTACCACCTGCACACCATACATTTCTCTGCCTTATAACTTCCACCTGCACACCATGCATTGCCATCTATAGTTCTAGTTTCACCTAATGTTAAGTGGCCTTCACTTTTCCTATTCTTAGGCTTCTTCAGGTGGATAGGCCTCTTTTCTTATTCTTAGGCTTCTTCATGTGGATAGGCTTCTTCGGTGGATACTTCTTCAGGCTTCTTCAGGTGGATAGGCTTCTTCAGATGGATAGTCAATAACTTCACCATTTTGGCGTTGGGCTACAAGGGATGAGAGCATTGGGCTGCAAGGGATGAGAAAGGGCTCCTCAATTCAATTATCCGTTCCTTTCAGTTCTCGTTGATGTATGCATATTTTAGCTACTTTCATGGCGGCCCTCATTAACATTCTCATTGTGGGTAATCAGTAACTTCACAATTTTGGCAGGCTAATCAATAACTTCACATTTTGGCGCTATGCTGCAGGGATGAGAAAGGGCTACTCAATTATTCGTTGATGAGAAAGGGATACTCAGTTCTCCGTTGATGAGAAATATGTAGGTGTAGGAAGATTCAACTACTTTCATGGTAGCCCTTTTAACATTATCATTGTGGGCTAATTGGCTCGCGTGAGACCAGCTTGGCAATTTTATGTTCTGTTCCATTTCGATGTCTTGGGCAGCCTCAAGCCTCATTTCTTCTTTCATGGTGACCCCATATTTGCTTTGTTCCATTTCGATGTCTTGGGCACTCTCAAGCCTCATTTATTCTTTCATGGCAACCCCATATTTTTTTTCTACCCTCATTTCTTCTTTCATGGCAACCCCATATTTGCTTTGTTCAATTTCTATGTCGTTCTGCTCCATTTTGATGTCTTGGGCAGCCTCAAGCCTCATTTCTTCTTTCATGGTGACCCCATATTTGTTTTCTGCCTCGTGTGGCCTCTTGTAAGGAAATAATTTATGTGTCATTTTTGCATCCCTCTGTTGGAAACCTCTGTCATGTATTGTGCTATCTTTCGGTGAAAGGTAAATCCATCTTCCTCATATCTATGTAATGCTACATCAAGACTATGTCTTCCTCATGGACTTCTTCTGCCATGATAGGCACTTGAAGTGCCCCAACTTCTTGTACACGACCTTTTTCTCCTACTTTTCTCCTGCAGGCTACACAGGATGTAGATTGGAACTGTTTGAGGGGAATAAATGAAATTGAGGCCAGAAATAGAGAACCTTACCTCCAATTTTGTTGGGCATATGCTCTCCCTTTACTAATGCGCCCCAGTCTTTTTCCCAATATCCATGTATGGTTCCTTTTTCCCAATTTCCATGCATAGTTTCTTTCACTACAAAAAAAAATGTCAACCAAACATTTTGGATATGATTTCATGGAAAGTAGTGACAGATCCCATGCTTAGTTACAGAGATAGGAACTCCATGTCAAAATGAATGTGGATGCGTAGATGCGGCTAAGGGTAAGGAGGGCAGAATTTTGAGATGACCCATAGTATGTTCCAATGTATGAAATGATGAGATACATGCCCTCATGCTAGGTCCCATTGCTTATGAGTCAAATTGAGTCAAATTAATTTTGTTATGTCAACAATGGTTACTTACTAATAAAAAGATGGTCAATTATAATGTATAAAGTTTAAAGTTTGCATGGACTACACATGCCTCACCGCATGGACTACACGTGCCTCATCGCAAAAGCAAAGGGGATGGAGAAAAGGGTTGGGATGTCCAAAGGAACTTGAAACGATCGTTTCCCTGACTCCTCGTTTTCATGGCTAGTTAATTGGTGAAAGATATGTTGTCTGTCTTGAGAATGTTTATGGCATGATTGGCTCTTTTCTTTGGTTCTTGGAGAAATTTGTTGGATTCCCCTATATATACCATAGAAGAGCTAACAATAGCAACCACTTTGTGCAGAAACACTTCTGGATCTAATAAATTCATTGAGGCCTATTGTAACAAATGAAGTCATTGAAGCCTACTGTAACAAATGAAGTCATGGAGGCCTACTGTAACAAATGAAGATAAGGAAATTTTAGAGTTTCAAGAGGAGCTTGTTATATTTGCTACATAGTTGATTGGGGATGACATGCTCAGAATAGTTGGGTATGTCAGTTGATTGGGGATGACATGCTCAGAATAGTTGGGGATGCCATGCTCAGAAGCTATTCTGAGTTTGGGGAACATATGACAGTGAAACAAGCAAATAATTACATAGAGAAGTTGCATGTTTCTTAGAAATTGGGAGTTTGGCCCTAAAGGCTAGGGCAATAACTCTGCCATCATTCAAATGAGACCTACCTTAACAAGAACGAAAGCTGGACTACCATTTACTCCTACAAAAATGCAGTCTTCTCAACTCAATGAATCATGTACATTTTTCTCAAAAGTATTCAAAAGCATTTGTAGTGGTTCATTGTTTCATAAATACTAAACAAGTATTTTGAAATACCAAGCTTCTCTAGTGTGGGAGAGGTGGGCCCTTGTAATTCTTTGTCGTCTTATATTTGAGGTATTCCCTCAAGTAGAAAACCCAATAATCTGATGTGATCTCATAAGTTATGGATGTCTATAATCAATCAATCCTGCAGTGCCATTTATGGTTGTCTATAATCAATCAATCTAGCATTGCCATTTACATTGGACGTAGCTTGGTTATCTTCTAATATCCATAGGATTGATTGCAACCATCAAACCATTCCTACAATATGTGTTATGCTCCAAACATATGAAATAGAATCAAAACCCCAGGTCAAGGCTTCATCAATTGTACATACATACTTTGGGTGTGTTCATCCAGTGAAATCGCATTGGTCTAAAGGTTGCTTGGCCTTTGGCCAGCTATTTTGCTATATACAGAGAGAGATCCAATAATGTTTTCATGCCACATTTTTCTTTCTCTTTAATCTTCTAAGTAGTTTATATATATTAGTGGCATTATCTAATTGGTATTCGTTTATGCCCTTTTCATGTTATATTTAGACATGAGAATCTAATAGTCTAGCAGAGAATCTATTATGCAGAAGATTTTGTTCTAGTTGCAGCTAAATTTTGACAACATAGTCACATAGAAAGAAAACATTAGCAGCAACAGTTGTCGGCTCATTTGAGTAACTTGTAGGAATCAACACTCTCACTAAATTAGATAGGTGAGCTAGAAATTCAATTATCCAAACATATTTTAAATCTGAAGGTTTTAATTAATTAATGTTGAAATTTGACGAGAGCTGTTGAAAGAATGGGATCTAGAATGCCAGCAAAGCATCTAGGGAATTCAATTGATATAGAAGACATTCTAGCGAGCCTAATAGCTCCCAAACTGCACGACCTTCAAGGGTTTGGACTCGCCACTTTTAGCTACATATGGGATGCAAATGCTAGAACATTTGTACTTAATCAACGAGCTGCAAGAATTGGTTTGCATGTTCTCTAGCTTGGAATTTTGTTGGTCCCAATCTCCTTCGTTATTCCTATGAAACAGTTTCCTTATTCTCCAAGCTTGTGGTTTTCAGATATATGTATCAAAACAAGCTAACTTGCTAGTTCTATCTTTTGCCAAAATTGGTAGCGCATAAAAGCAAGATAATTTGCAAATTCATCTTTTGTCGAAATTGATTGTACATATCATTTTCAATGCTTAAGTTATTGCATATTCTATATAGTGTTGAATATTCTTATCTGCAGCAGTTATATGTGTGGTTTCTTAGTTAATAAGTAGAATGGACGTATCTTAACCCCACTCTCAATTTATCAAGCATTGATAGTTATATAAAAACATCAAATTCAAACCTGTTGTTTAAAAAATCTGGTGAAGATGGATTTATGTGGGTTTTTTCCCTCTATTTTTTGTTTTTTAAGCAGTAGACAAGGGATGTTTAATTTTTATTTTCCCTGTTATAAATGTTACATTGATATTTTAAATTAATTGAACTGGTTGGCTCGGTGCAATGATATAAACACACTGGCATCAACACTGAGTCTAATTTCTGTCAAATAGCTACAACTATTTTTCTTTCTTTCTGAGTTGGAATGCTTTCATGATTGATTTTCCATTGGAAAGATCCTAAAAGGTTCCCTTTCCACTTTTTCCCCTTATAAAAATGTATTTGTTGAGCTACTTGTACAAGATGATTCAGTGTTATATGGCATGAAAGAAATAATGTAACTGAGTTGATGTTCTGCACCAGAAATATTCTTTTTTCCTATGCTCTTCCAATAACATTCTTTGTTGATGTGTTAACAGTTGATCCCTTTGTCTGATCCTAACCTGGACCTCCTCCCAGGATGTGTCCTTTTCTCAATTTCCTCATCTCCCCAGGAGTCATGGGAATATGGCCATAAGATTGTTTCTTGGGTAGCATGTTGAGCTACCAATCTGTGTGGATCATGCCTTCTAAATATTCCATTTGCTAATCCATACTCCAACATAGCATGAGCCTCCATCCTTGAAAACACAGAGTTTAAGAGACCATAATGGCCAATGCACACTGAATAGCTTATAAATATTTTCAGTTTCTCCATAATTAGATAGGCATTGAAACCATGTAGTATTGTTTGGTAGGCTATTTCCCTGAGCACCAATCTATCAGGCACGAACTTGGGGAGCAGGTGTGGGGCTTTTGTGACTCCATATATTCTGATATACATGAAATCCCTTTCAATGTACCAATCCCCTATGTTACTCAGAACTTCCATGGCCTCATCTGAGAATCTTGGAGCAAGCTTGCCAAAATTAGTGAAAATACTTGGGAAAAGAAGGAATCACATATGAGTTAATAGTTCATCTTATACTTCTTTTCTCCAAGGTCTTTACAGTACACGTGCACAAGAATGTTGGATATGCTCCATGCCCATGACTTTCCCAGAAAAGGATTGTGAGCACAAAGGGAGCAAGGCCTATGCTATTTTACTATGATTATCACCTCTCTCAAGGTATGAGAGAGGATGGCTGCTCAGTTTCAAACTAGTCCCTCTTCCACTACGCTATATATCAAAGGCACCCAAGCTTCTGTAACATGCATTGCATTTGGTTCTCCATAGATCCTGATTATCATGGAAACTGCATATATCTATGGAACTTGAAGATGAATGGAAGGGTAGATGCCATCATTTCGTCACTGAAACTTTCTGCCTTTTGCCCACCACTTACTCAGTCTTTTTAGAGTCTCTCTTGTCTTATTAAAATATTGCACCCAGACAGTGGTCATGAAGACATCTGGCCTATAGAACTTGTACTACTTCTATAAGTTAACAGGTTGGAAAGAGGCTATGGGGCTTCCTTAGTCCTTCACTATGGCCCTAGCATCTGTATCATGATGATTAAGAATCCATTCAATTCTTTCTAAGTAGGGAAAGTGTGTTGCTCTGATATTAGGAGATACATTTTCATCAATCTCTGTCATTAGGGTCAACTGGAGGAACCACTTGTGGGTCATCTTTGTCTTTGTGGGTTACCTGCTTTCCTGCATTTCAAACAAACAAATACATTTCTTCATTTAGATTTCAACAAGTTCAATAGGTGTTTGGAGGGGTTCTCTTCTGGCATTGATTTCAGTTTTGAACTAAAGGGCCAAAGGCAGACTTAGGGAGGGGAAATAAAAAGAAACTTTTTTAAGGTCAGCCTCCCTGTCTCCCTATCTCTAACTGCCCACAGCTGTTTCATACATATTTCAAAGATATGGCAATGAAAATTTGGCAAAGGGCTTAACTAAAACTAGCTGGGTAGATGCCTAAATGTGCATATGTAGGGTTTTTAAGAATTAGCCCACAGGATTATTTCCGAGTCTCAAATGCATCGTCGTTGTTCGTGTGAATACTTATAGACTAATGGTGTAGGAAAACCACAAAAAAATTGACTACACAAGCATCGCCACTGTTCCATCAAAATTATGTGTTAATATGTATCATAGTCATCAGGGGATACGTTGAAATGGGTCAATTCCTAAGCTCAACCAAACAACAAATTCTTTCTCAAAGACACAGTGTATTGATCATTGCCATTCCAACTCTTTTCCAAGCTAAAATTCACTACTGTACTTATTAATGGCAGTCATCAAATTTGCACAGAGGCTTAATAGAGGAGTTCCGCTTACCCATGGAAATCGTGGGTCGAAGATCCTTTGAAGCTCCCATGTGTCTCGTAGTAACTTCTGTTTGTAGCACTGGCAGTATTTTTATTTGTTGGACAATTTGCTGACAATGAAGCCTTAGCTACAGAACAAGCTTTGAAGCTCCCGTGTGACTCGTAGTAACTTCTGTTTGTAGCACTGGCAGTATTTCTATTTTTTGGACCATGTGCTGGCAATGAAGCCTTAGCTACGGAACAGGCTTGGCCATGAAGTTAATGTAACAATAGGCAAGAATTTACTTCAATAATTGCGAAGATACAGAGTGTATGGCTAAGATTTAAGATTTAGCAGTTAGTGAAACTCGAAATATCTGTGCATTTAATGCTGAGAATCTTGCATTTAATGCTAAGAATTGTGCTTCCAGGAAGAAGAAAATCTCAGATGTGGAGTGTTGAAACAAGTGGCAAAATAAAATTGAGTTTGTGTAATCTTTCGATAATCCACCGGTCAAAAGAATAAATTTATTTCTAATCAATATTTTAGATGTATGGCATTTCTGGCTTGCATATGTAAAATCGTTAGACTATCATACAACTCCCAGAAGATCTAACTATGTTGTCATGAGGAAATTTGTAAACAGTCTTCTGACTATGTTGTCCCGAGGAAAGTTGTAAACAATGATTCTTTATGTTGAAGATAACATTTTACCACCCATTCTCTTATCTGATTATTTATGTCGAAGATAGTGTTTTACTACCCATTCTCTTATCTGTTGCATGCCTTTTTTGTTTTACCACCCATTCTCTTATCAGCTACAAGCCTTGTTTGCTTCCAATTATCTGAGATTATATATGGCTGGGCTATATGATGCAGGAGCATCTGACCCCCCTTTAATTAAAGGAGGAATCCAAAGCGGAGGAGGAGATGTGGACCATCAAGCAAAACAGGGGACAATTCTGTTCAGAACAGAGTAAATGATGGAATGGATAAAAGTCTTAAGGAGACTTATTAAATGTAATCTGCCTCATATGTATGCATGTAGACAGAATTAGGGACAATTGAGTGATTCATGGAGAGGATTGATCGGATCCTTTCAGTGATCCGATCCAATATTCCTTATATATATTATGAGCCTAAGTGTTCAATGAGAGACAGGGAGGAATATAGAGTGATAGATAGAAACTGTAAAACTGAGGGTATTCAAATGTAATCATGGGAGAAACTGTTCTAAAGCTGAAATGCCTTAGCTATAATCGTACTGTGTATAGTGAATATATGTGTGCATTGTGTGGATATCTATATGTCTGAGTAATGTCTATTTATTGTTTATATGATAGAGTTAAATGTTCAGTGTTGCATTGTTGATCGACCATCGATCACTTAAGGATCGATCGCGATCCAATATTAAACAAATTACGTATGGAGTGATATCGTGCATAAACAGAGTATGGCAGAGATCCGTGTTAAACATAGAAATCCATTAATGGAACGAGAAAAGAAGAAGTGATGTACAAGAACCATTAGATCTGGGAGATCAATGGTCGAGATCAAATCAAAACTAGAATGTTGCATCGTTATCATCCAAAGGGTGGAATGAACCTTAGCCAAAAGAAAGAGCAATATGCGATTTGGTAACCGGACTCAAAACCTTATCAAACGTAACCGATAATCTTATCAGGCCTGTAACACATATCGGATCGACACATTCAAGTGGAAGAGGTATGGCTAGAGGAAGTGTTGATTGTCGATGGCCCGATAGACCAAGGGTCGATGAAGCGATATCGCCGATATGCGATGATCGGTGATTGGAGGTATCAGCATTTCGGAGATCGGAGCAGCGCTGAAGAAAGGCGGAAGGTGAAAACCTAACGATTTATGGATTCAGGTTTAATAGTATTTGAGATCCAGCTTATGTGTTTGGCCGCCTTATTTCCTATGTATTGTGTTAAAGTAATATGTTTTCGGTTTATTAAAGGGAAACCCAATAAATGTGTGGTCCATGGTTTTCAAGCTTAAAGGCCTCAAGAATGCTTCCGATAGGTTTGTGGACCATAACCCATAGGCCTCAAGATCGAATATTGTAAAGGAAAAGGGTTTTGGCCTTACCCTAAAATCTCTTTTCATCACTATCCAACACTTAGGACTTGTCAACTCCACGACTCACTAGCCTAAATAGGAACTAGTTGCGATACAGCCTCCCTTGTTCAAATAATTTTAACCATTAGATATGATTAGAGATTGAAACCATTTTAACCTTGGATATGATTAGAAATTGAAATAAAACACTTATATAAATTAACTAATCCACTTTTTTGTGTTTACAATATTTTTATCTTTTACCTTCAAATTATATCCCAAATTCAGTGATTATTATTTTGAATTGACTCATCGACAAAAATATATTAATCCACTTACCTTTATATTTACAATACTTTTGTCATTTACGTGCAGATCCCATCCCAATGTAATGATTAATATTTGTATACTCTAATTTATAATTTGTTAAAAAATAATATAATATCTTTACATCTCGATCAACTAGTGTTTAGACAATATATCCTTCTCTTTTTCTTTTATTTTTTATATCATTGCTTCTTCCTATTAAAAACTTAATGATTTTACATATCTTTACATATACTTATATGCAAATTACATTTTTCTTTTAACTTAAAAAAAAATCAAAATTAAATATAATTTAATCGCATTATTAATAAAAATTTTTAAATTTAAATATATTATAATACATTTTAAATATTATAATAGTTTTAATATTACATAATAATAAACATTATATATTAATTTTTTAATCAAAATTAAATTTCACACTATGTTTTTTCACAAAAAAAAATAACCTATACCATAAACTAATGCAATTATATAAATTAAATAAATATAAACATTCATAAGTATTAATCTATAATATATATCATTATTATTATCTGATTTTAAAGTTACAGCCAAGCCAGACACCAAATTGGTGTATGAGACTCCCTTGTTTGTAGGACAAGGGACCCACCTCCCCTCAGCGATTTGATTGCTAAGTCTACCAAGGCATACATACTCTACCTCCCTCTGGTTTTGATTTTGTAACCTCTTAGGAGGAAACACATGCTCTTAACCATTAGCCCACTCAAGTTGTATCAAAACATATACTTAATTATACATACCACATTGTTAAAATAAAAATAAAAAACATAAAAATTAAATAAATTATTATTGCTAATGATAAAAAGAATCAATATATAAGTTTAGCATATACACATATAGAAAAACATTTAACAATATTATTAACTGTAAGTATTTATTTCCACTTTATCATCAGATTTTTAATTTGTAAATAGCTTTGTTACAATGACATGAGCCCAATACATTAACTTATCAATACCACATCCCCCAAAAAAAAAAAACTCATTTCATTTAACATTTGTCTATATAACTCTTTTTTTTTTAATAAATTTAATTAAAAATAAATAAAATAACATAATTTTTTTTAAATTAATAAATTAAATTAAAACATAAATAAAATAACATAACTATTTTAAAAATAGATTTTCAATTTTCAATTTCTATCTGCTATTAAAAATATTATAAATAGTTGTATAAATATTAAATTACACTTAATATTATTAATAATAATAAATTTAATTATAAAAATCTTATTCCAAATAAAAACACTTACCAAAGCTAAATTCACCAACAATACCACTCCAACATATCACCCTTTTACATAACCCTTCACTTCCAATTAAAGTTTTGAAAAATGTGGCCATGTTTAACTTATAGAAACTTAGCTAAAAAATGCACCAATATCTGAGTGTGGGGTTGATTACATTCTTATATTTGATTTAGATGATGATGACATTATTGATTTTCCTTCTCACTTTATATTGACGATATAACTTTCTCACAAGGTATAAGCTTTACTGATTTTGCTTGGTATTTTTTTTTTGTATTTTGTATTTTGTATTTTTTCATTATTGATGAGACCAATGTGATCTATTGGACCTCAAGAAAAGAGAGTGTAATTGTCATTCTCCATAATCTTGTTTTTGTGATTGTGATCAAAGAGTAGGGAAAGAAGCGCTCCAAAATCACTATAGTTATTATACATAAAATTAATTTTTAAAAATTTAATTCAATAAAATGTATTAAATATGGAAAGATAAAATGCTTTATAATTTTTATTTAGTTAGTTATTATGATATATATTAACTTTTTATATTAAATTAGTTTAGATTTATTTTAATTGGGAATTTAGTAAGTGTAGAAAGGTATCAATTTTTTTTTCATTTTAAAAGAGGTTTATAGCTAAAAAGATTTGATCCCTCTAAATATTTGGTAGATCTGAAGTTTTTTTTTTCCACTGGAAAAATAGCGAACTTTCTATTAAAGATAGATAGTTACAAAACATATGCAGAGCATTGTAGACAGACTTCTTTTTCACCATGATGGGGGGAAAATGAAGTCTCGACTAATTGTCAATACATTCCAAAGGAAAAAAACGCGCACCAGTCTCATCAACCAATGAGAAAGAGCAAAACGCCTCCACTTGTGAGTACACACCTCCTGGGAACTAATTCACGCAGAGAGGAACTAGTAATAAGCGGAGGCTGGCGGTAGATCTGATGTTAAAATGGATCTAGGCAAATTTAATTTCCCACTTAGTTACATAAATACCATAAATAAATACCATGAATCATTTTTATTTTTATAAAAAAAAAATTTTACCAAATTAAAATAAATAAAATTATATTACTTTACAAATCTCTACTGTACTAATATAAAATATCTTCTTCACAAAAATAATAAGAATAAATTATATTTAAAATTTTGATTAATTATTTAATAAATATTAATTTAAAATAAAATATAGTTTTAATTTATATGAGATATTAAAACTCAATATTTTATTATTAATATAGAGAAATTTATATATAATATAAATATAAATATTAAAAAAATTACTTCCCTCACTGTGACTAAATTTAAATTTAATTTATGATTAATATAACTGATATAGGTTATTCATCCCACACTTCCTTGTACATGTCACACTTCCTTGTACATGTTTTAGTATGTATTTTAAGGTTAAACAATGAATTTCCTATAATACGAAGATATTGTAATAAAATGGATGAAACCCAAGCATTTACACATTTTCACACATTTTCACATAGTGTTTATTTTTATTTTATTTTTTGATTTTAATTTAATTATTAATAATTATTAAATAAATGATAGAGATTTAATCTCTATAAAATATGTCAGAATATTTTTAGTAGTATTGCATTAAGTATTAAGATTTATTTCTAAGTTAGTTATTCCTTCTTAATTAATTTATCTTAAATTAATTAATTAAAGAAAATGATATATCAATATACTTCATATTGGGCAAGTGGTATTGGCTAGCATGAATCTATCTTAAATCCAAATCTAATATGAGTAAAGAAGAATCCAATTTCTTTATGTGTCATTTATTGGCCGATTATAAATCTTCATTGTAAAATAAAGATGAATCTCTATAATTACAAATATTATTACATATATTTTTTAAATATATATATAATTTAACTCATATATTATTATTTTTTTAATTATTATTAATAATAATTTAAAATAAAATTATAATTTAATTAATTTTTATATTTTTTAATCATCACGATATAAAATGTATCATAAAATAAATATCAAAATATTTATTATAAACTGATATTTTTGTGAGACGTTTGACCTCATGCTTATTATTCATGACAATTCCAATAAGCAACTTATAGACACATAGTAAATAAATATTTCAGCTCATGGTTGGTCTCTTGTTTTATTTATTGGCAAACACTTTTATATCTATGTGACTATCATCCTTGAATATGTTATTCCTCACAAATGCATGTCTCATGCATTTAGCAACTTTTTGCATTATACCACTTTAATCCGTCCCAAGCTAGGGAAGATTCCTAGGCAAGTTTCCTAAATCCAGATATGGTGCAAGCTTTTGTGCCATCTCCTGTTCCTAACATTTCTTCCATGTCAATTGACAAACAAGCCAAAACATCAATTTAATATAGGTGAAGAATCTTATGATTAGAAAACAAAAGTCCTTTGGAGAAATTTTCTTTTATCAAAACATGATTTTCAAACTCGTAGAGATAACAAAGATGTTTGAAGATTATCCACTTGTACCAATTTTCCTTCAAGGTCATATATATATATATATGATATTTATTATTATATTATTTCGTTAAATTTATATTAATATATAAATTATTTTTTGGTGATCACATAAATATTATAAATAGAAATTGATATTACAATATTTTTACATTATATTATAGAAAACACATTTCAATATAATAATATATATTTTTTGTAATCCACAGTTTACTTGACACAAGTTTAACAATAAATTTTTGGGGTTTTATAGTTTGTCATCTTCTCGATAAACTGGGTCACAACTAAGGGATTTGATCATTGGCTATCTTAGTTACCATAGACTCACATTACTTCTCACCAATTGAGCTGCCTCCTTGGGACAACATAATAAATTCTTAAATATATAAATAAATGTTATAGAAAATCTCAAACTGCAAAAAGGAAACAAAAGATATAGAAAGCAAAGTTTTTGAGATATTTTAAACTTTAAAATATGTGTGTGGGGGGAGGGGTTGTAGGCGGCGGGAGGAATTCCACATCTCCTTCTATATAAGTAAGGATGTGTGTGTGGTGGTGGGGTAAGGGAAAGGGGAATTCCACATTTCTGTAGGTTTTAACCTCGTACATAAATTACCTGCATATGAACTCTAAAACACATAAAATAAACAATGCAAGAGCATAACACATAAAACACATATACACAAAGGTTTTCCCCTAGATCCCAAAACTGGGACTACCAGATTGATTTTTCATTATGATCCTTTAAATGTTACAATACATATTTATACATGCCGAAACATCCAATACTATGGACCGAAAACCATCGTGTCCAAAACCATGTGCGAAATCATGCACAAAACCATAGGTAGGTCTGCCCAACCTAATATATGGTACATAGAGTGGGGTTACTTGCACCCCTCAAACCCCTGTGACCCCCCGCCCCCACTACGCAATCGGCGCAACGAAGGGGGGGCTCTGCCCCCCTTCTAAACCCTCGGTTAACTACGTGGGCTAGTCGTGGAAAGAATATAACACAACCCAACATTCTCCCACTTGTTGTTTTCTTTCCATAGGGGGCCACAAGAGAGCTTATTCATTTATCCAGCCCTGCAACGCCCATTGTTTCTCTACACCAAAAGAAATTCTTAGAGCTCAACAGATTTTGTCAATGCATTTGCAGTATTCTTCAAAGTGTCCACCTTTACCAGCAACACCTTTTTTTCTTCTATCATATCCCTCACAAAGTGATACTAAACATCAATATGCTTTGTCTTTGAATGATATGCAGGGTTCTTTGCCAAGAAAATTGCACTTTGGTTGTCACAGTCTAAATCCATGAAGAATCCAACCATAACTAGAACGAACTATTATACACATCAAATACATATTTATGAATATAACACATATCTTCACAATGCCAGACAAAATCTAGGTTAAAAAGACTTCATGTATTCAAAGCATTCATTCATTTGGAATTGCAGTTTCCAAATATAGCCAAAGAAATTCTCACCCAATTCCTTTCTTTTACCTTTTACCTTTCTTCAATTGAGTCTTACTATATTCTATCACATCACCCAACTAATAGTTATGTAAATAAATCAACTATTACCTTGTCATGCTAATACCAAACATGTTTCCCTACAATCTATTCACACATGTTAGTCACACATTCCAAAGATCAAGACATAATGTATATTAATTGAAATCAACCTTTACCAAGACTAACAACCATGTCATAATTTGAAATCAACTTACAGTCATTAATCATAATACTACAACTAGCACCTGCTTGCATTTAAGTGCATATCAACTGTCTCAGCACATAATGTGTTAGTACAACCATCTTGAAACAAGATCATTCCTTCATGCAATATTACAAACACATACTCATATCATGCAATTAATCAAACATTCAAGCAAAAAATAGACGACATAATAGACACCAAACACTCAAACACCAAACAGACGACATAATCAAAATTTCAAACACCAAATAGTCGACATAAGCAAACTCATACCTTAATGTATCTCATGGGAGGTTATCTTGTCTACACAATCAATCTAGATTAGCACAATATAACCTCAAAACATATCAACTCAAACATAAATAAGGTCATGAGATCCATAACAGTAACTATCTAACGTGTTCACATCATAAACTCATAAACAATTGGCATTCATGCATAACAATCACATATGCATAGTTAGTCTAAATTAGTATGACATAATATCACTATATATTAACTCATACATGAATGTCGTAACCATAATCATTTGCATAGGTCAATCCAAATTAACATAAAACATAATAACATCAATACCTCAACTGCAATGACCATAATCATCAAGCATATGACCACAACGCATACGACAACAAGTTACTATCATTCATGACTATTTGACACATGTGCATATGACTACACTGATCAACTAGCATTTATCATACATGTAATCATGACAACAATAGAATGAAAAGCATATATGTAACTCTAATGATTATAACAACCATTAACCACATACCTGCATGCCAAACATACAAACCTATATGATGGTCTGCTCTTACCCTGAGGTCCAGTGTTGCAACCTCGCTTTGATGATCTGCATCTCTTGCTTCATCTCAACCAACACATCATCATCGTAACATACCAATAACATCATGATCACATAAAATACATGAAATAACCTCATGCATGACAACCTTAACGATGACAATGCATGAATAACAACATGCATTTAGTCCATCTAGTTCAAGTATTTGAACCATGCTATGATACCACCCTGTAACCCATCACCTCCCACATTTACCCACTTCCACCAGTTTTCTCGAGGTAAACATGAGTTGAGGGTCACTATGATAAGACTCAACCTCCTAAATTACCTTAAGGAAATGGAGTTGACAACTTAAGACCTTACTGACTTCCCTCAAGTGCTACAAGACCTCCAAGAGCAACCCAACCCCTCCAGGTGTCTGACCCCTAAAATGACTCTCTTTTTCACTAACCTAGAGCCCCATTCACTCCCTTTCCAAGGCATGCAAGTGATTGTAGCCATCCAGTCACATTGATAAGCCTACCTCCATGTGACTGTGGACTTTTCCAGTCAGTTCTATGCCAACGACCTTGAATTCTGAGCTACTTTTTCAAGGCTAGGACTCAGGCCTTTGCCCAAAACTCATTGAAACTTCCAGAAATGATAAATGACATAGAAACAAATCTTATGAACCGAAACTTGAACCATGACTTGACCTAACTTCTCCCAACCGGGACTGACATTTCGTTAAACAAATGGTGAACATGCAACCTACAAGTTATGAATACATATCTGAACATAAGGATTTGAAAACTTATATGAGATTTAAAAAGAAGGGTTTATGCCTTCTCACAATAGTTGTCATGACACCAGTTAGGTCATACATTCATTAACCAGACATTCATTGAGTGAAGTGTGAAAAGAACCATACTTATATCTGTCAATTAACTATACTTATAACTAACATATAACTAGATAAATAACAATGATAGAAAAATAATCTAAGCCACATTATAAAAAGTACATTTACTCATCAAAACAAGAGGAACTTAGCTCTTATTAACCATAAGAAAAATCCAACCAAGTTAGGACTTCCAAGTACCACCCGACCATAGATTGGGCTGAACCAAATACGTCTTTCAACCAATCACCCTCGTGGCATATTCCAAGCATGAATGTGGGATCTCATGGGATAAAACCATCCATAAACAACCAAGGGAACCCAGAGATTAAACCACCTCCACCCTCACCATACTGTGATCTCACCTAAACCGGTCCCAAGATCACAAAACCAAAGCAAGCTTGGGTGCCTCAGAATTCCTTCACGATTCCTAGAGGAATTTTTCTATCTCCACCCACCTATTGAAGGCTTCCCAGAGAAAAACATCTCCACCCCCAACCCTTGGGAATTTCCTGAGACAACCTCACCCAGATCCAAAACCTCCTGAAAATCCATAAATCAACTGAGAAAGAATCCCATCACACCATGGCTATTCGAAAATGGCAAGGCAAGGTTGAAACCATTGTTAAAACCTGGAAAATTCCATGCCACCGACAACAAAAAAACCAAATACACATGCATATTCCATGCATGCCAAAACCAGCTAGGAAACCATACATGAAATATGTTACTTGCAAGTATTAATGTTGAAGCTTCTTGGTCCAACCCTTCCTTGCTTGATCCTTTCTTTCCTTTTCTTTGATTCTCCTTCATTTCCTTGCTTGCTTTCCTTCTCCTCTTGGTGCCCTTCTCCTCACTGAGACTAACTCCAAAACCAAACTAACAAAAAATCGTGAACTGATCCTTAGAAGCCTTTTTATAATTGAGGCCTCTATTTTCTTCAATTTCCATTGTTTTCCTTCAATTTCCTCCTCACATGCAACTTGTGACCTTTCACCTCCATTTTCTCCAAATTTCCTTTATTTCCATAAATAAAATTCCAATTAATTCCTCTTTGCCTTTTCAAAACGTTTGCCATTGCCTTTTCCAATTTCCCCTTAGCCATAAACACAACAAGTGATGCCCACTAGGATATTTTTCCTAACATTCAGCTTGGAATAAGTGTCCCATGACCTTGGTCTTATTTTATCTTTATTAACTTTTATTACATGAAATTTTAACCTGGGGTCGTTACAAATGATTAGTTCCCAACCCATTAGCAATCTTCTCATCATGGCCAGATTTCTTAGGTCAAAAATCCCAACAACCATCTGTTCTAGCTAAAAATATCCCTCCTAATTCCAAGTCTTCCTTATCTAGATCAATTGAAGAGATACCCCTTGAGTTTTTAAACAAAGTATGTGGAGATGTATAAGAGTTAGAAACGAAGATAATACTGGGGGGGGTGGGGGTGGGGTTGAAACAATATTATGACCAAATTAAACAACTATTGCTAATTTATACTTTCAAAATTATTTAGAAACAATTCATCTAAGCAACATCATAAATAGACACATGAATCATACAACAACATTATAATTTATGTATGCAACACATAGAGACACTGGATAAAACAATATTCTTTATAGTTCCTTTTGTAAATGCAAGCTCCAACTTGCTATTTCAATATGTTTTCTAGCACCAACTAGAAGGGAGAAACCAATTCCTAATTTATTAGCATTGATTGAAAAGAGCACCAACACCTAGTTATTTTGCTGGAACCCACCAACAGGAAGCACCAACACCCTGATGTGTTTCCCTAGCACCCACTAGCAAGAAGCAACCACTCCCTTTCGGTAGTCATTTGATCAAATTAGAAGAAGCACCCATTTGCAAAGGCACCAACCCCCAAGCTATTCTTCAAACACCCGCTTGGAAGCACTAACTTCCTAGTTTTCAAGAACAAACCTACTAAACATGCAGACCATTATTTCATTCATTTTCAGACTGGATCCACATATGTTTGTTCATAAAAATATTGTTGCTCTCAGCTATAACTCTGATGCTTTCATACACACCTTCTATTAGTACATATTCCTCATGCTCAATACCTTCTTTTCACAAACACATTCTTTATTAAGTGCACTCAATCACCTACATCACTTCATAAAACATCTCTGATCACCAATGCATTATTTGCAATATTAACACACAACTCAATCACCAATGCAACCTTTGCTACATAATTATAGTGCTCTGATATATATTTATATGTGTATATCAATTCTATCGCTTATAAAGAAATAGAGCTACTAATTTTAGTTTAAACAATTAGTTTACTTCAACTCAACCAATCCTTGAATTACTTTGCTATCTTGTTGTTCAACCTATTTATATCTAAATTTGGCATCTGAACAATCCAATTTTTACCCCGCATGTTGTTTTGAGGTGTTCTCTGTGTTTAACTATTGTTTTAAAACAAATATGGTGTTTACACAGTTTAGTGGGACTTCTAAATTTAGCAAAGTGCCAAATATGGTGTAAATTGCAAAAATATGGCATATGGTGCTAACTTCTCCACTGAATTCATTAAATGCCTCTTTAGTTGTAGTTAACACTTCCTCCATCTTTAGTGAACTTCCAAATATGGCATAATGCACTATCCTCCTCTAAATTCTTTGAGTGCCAATTTTCTCCAACGCGCCCTGAACCTTTAGCTCTTTGTCCACGGAACCACAATTCTTGACCAACACATTAGTGCTTTGGGGATTTAACTATTATTTGTGGTTTGAGACTCTTTCCTTTACTTCACAAATGGCCCCAAAGGCCCGAAAACCCATATAACTTTGTATTAAGGTCCTATTGTTATGTTATTTGGCGTTTTTAATAAAAGTATTAATACTGGAAATTACACGCAAAAATGTCCCCCTAGCATGATTTCTAAAGCTATACCACATCATCATATTGTCATCATGCTAACATCATATGGGATACTTGGCAACCTTGGGTGGTGCCATGTGTCACCTGGACTTGGCACACTTGGCCATCCAACAATTCCAAAGAAACATGCCACATGTCATTCTATATGGAATGTACCATGCCAAATTGTTAATGTCTCTATGCCATGTCACTACCATCTAGGCACCACGTCATCCTCATCTACACCCCCAAACAACCAATCTCTTTCAGGATGGGTCCCATGAATGTTTGGGGGTTCAGGGGTCAGGACTTTTGTTCATGTGAATTGTCAAATCCACCTAAACAGCCAAAGTCTCAAATTGGGTCCCACATCGGTTCAGGGATTTGGGGCCCGAATGGCCTGAACTTCTTTGCCTTAGCCAACTTTTCAACCCAAAACTACCTTAACTTCAAAATTCCTTAACTTCTTGATCCTTGGGATTTTTTCTAAGTGCCATATACCATTAGAAAGTTCTTTTAAAGGGATATCCAACTATGCACATTGTAGGAGCATCTGAACTGATATTTCATAGTAAAAATTGCTCCAAATATATACTTCATCATTGAACTTAAACCACATTTCAACATCAATGCCAACTCTCTTAAACAATCTACCTGAAACCACCTATGACATAAATGATAATTGACATCCAATGGAAACACCTTTGACATCAATGGCAACACTTTTTAACAATCCCCTTTTGGTAGTGATGACAACACTTAAACATTGCTACCAATCATAGAAGATAATTATGTAAGATTCATTGATGGAAATAGGACAACTCTGTCAACAACACTTTGTTGATATATTCATTCTCCCCCTTTTATCCTGAGAAGCACCTCCCCTTCTATCAAGGACTATACCAATTTCTGCTCCTTCAAGTATCTCCTTTAATGTTTGCTACTTATTCTCCCCTTGTCCATAACATATTCTACCAATGTTGCAAGGTTTGTCGATTTCTTCCCCTTTCTAAAAAGTTATGCAATGTTTGAATTTATTTCTCCCCCTTTGACATCAATGACAAAGGGAAACATCTATTTCTCTTTCCAATATTGATATTTAAGATCTAGCCACATATCTACCATCCATTCTCAACTATAATTACAATGAATTTCCCAAAAGCACATGTAAGCCATGAATTAGTAAACATACCTCTTGTTATTAGATACCCCTTTCAATTCTCCAAGGAGGATAACCTTTCCCTCTTTGACATCAATTTCAAGGGATAATAATTCTTGCAACTCATCAATGCTCAAATATCCTTGCTAAATTCTATAAAGCGTTAGATATGCTTGATATGCTCCCCCTGAACATATAGTATCTCTCTTGAATATTCATCTAGTTCTTGACACTATATGCCTATTGAATTGCTTGTAATGACCCAATGACTAATCACTCTACCTCTACCAAAACAACTTTGTATTGATTGTTATACCTGCAAGTGGCACAACTTCTGTTATTGCTATTTGTGAGATTATTCTCACTTCCTCTAGGAAAATTCACCATCATCGCCTTAATATTTTCTTCTCTTGAGAACAAGCTACTCCAGATAGGGACTGCTTCTTTAAATATTGATACCAATTGTATCAATGATACCAAATTTTGACTATCCAATACATGAGCTAGTGTTTATCACACTTAGATCAGAAGTCTGCATTGTCGACAAAATAAACATCATTTAATACGATGGGTTCTTTGATGTGGATTAAGGACAACATACTCAAGACTTTCAATAGGAGTATATATATCTTTATTATGCGACCATCATTTGATCATACCAGAATAAAGAAAGGATTGTGACCATCATTCATACAACGAGATTTCATGTTGATAGTGCACTAGTGCAAAAAATTCTAATGCATATGCAAACCAATGCTTTATTCTATTCACCATCACACACACATGCCACAATCACAATTTATAGATCACATGCTTCCATCGTACCCTTGAACACACACAATTGGATGATGGCTTCTATTGTTGAAAGTATAGCTCCATTTGAGTCTGTGAACACTTATTTTTTACCTTTAGCTATTTGCCTTCTTTCTTTTACTAGAAAACTAATCCTACGGACTTGATGTTGCTTTCATGCCTAATGTAGTTTCTTAATATAACATCAAATGTTGATGAATCAAATCTCCACCTCAGACTATGCTTACTCAAACCTTCAGATACATCGATCTATATATTTCTTCTTTGTTCCCTACATCTAACCCTTTTGGATTCACTTTCAAGCCATGCTCTTTTTTCAATGAAGAAAAACTAGAGTTATGCTCCCCCTAAGTAGATGATCTTTCCTTTTCTTCCACACCTTGGTATGTTGAGTCTTGATAACGGGATTACCTTCTTATGATAGCCTACTTTGAGTAAGTTTTACTTGTTGTTTGGATGTTATTAAGAAACCAAGGAACTCACTTCTATAACATTTTTCCATGTGAGTTGAGCATCTATGGTATATGTTGGGTTGTGTTATATTCTTTCCATGACTAACCAACGTAGTGAACCATTCGGTGCGCTAATTGCGTAGCGGG
>APFE030226331.1:11781-47751 GCA_000404065.3 Pinus taeda | reverse complement strand
CATTATGATGGCCTGCAAGAAGAATATCACAGCAGAAGCCATTGCTAAACTCTTCTTTGAACGAGTGTGGGTGCACTTTGGGATCCCACAGTCTATCATCTCATATCGGGATAGTTGGTTTCTTAGCACATTTTGGTCCAGTCTCTGGTCAATGCTGGACACCAAACTCACGAAGTCCACAGCCTTCCATCCTCAAACTGATGGCCAGACAGAGGTTGTCAATAGGATGATTGTGCACATTCTGCGCATGTATAACCCAAAGCATCCACGCACATGGGATGAAAGCCTCCCCTATGTTCAGCACAGCTACAACCGAGCTCTCCACAGCTCCACTGGCCATAGCCCTTTTCAGGTGGGTTTGGGATTCCAGCCACTATGCCCCATTGATGTGGCCATGCCACTTGCAGCTACTCACATGAATTCAGCTCATGTCCAGTCCGAAACAGATAAGGCCACCAGCTTCATTGAGCGCATCCAACATATTCGCCAGCAGGTCCATGACATTCTTGAGAAATCAAATGCCAAGTACAAGCAGCGACATGATCAACATCGGGTGCCACACAAGTTTCAGGTGGGCGACAAAGTCTGGTTGCATTTGGAAAAGGAACGCCTTACTGGAGCCTATCGGAAATTGAGACCACTCCGATATGGTCCTTACACCATTACTAAGGCTATGGGAGACAATGCATTTGAGCTCGGCATTCCCCCATTCCTTGGCTTGCACCCAATGTTCAATGTAGACCGCCTTCGGCCATACTTTCCACCATTGCTAGACACATCCGACATTGCAAAACAACTCCAACCAACAGAATTAAATCCAGATTGCATGGAACAAGCTGCAACTGATTGGATGATGGACACACATATCAAGAACACTCGCCAACAGAATATCCAACTGTATCGAGTTGTCAAAGCAGGCCAACGCCTTCAGCAGGGCAAGGGGTTCACCAGGGAACAGGTTCAGCAGAAGTTTACGCATCTCATGGAGGAGCTCAATGCAATGGGGACCATTGCTTCCTAAGGGGGGAGGAATGATCCAGGTGGATATTGGTGGCCACCTGCCAAGTCCACCTGGACCCCCATCATTGTCTTTCTCAGCATTTTCAGTTTCCTTAATTGTAGCACAACTTACTATTTTTAGCAGTTTTTCGGGTCCTGAACTTCTGAAGCCGTTTTGAGGCCTTAAACGACGTTTTTTGGGAATCCGGGGGCAACATGGGTCCATGGAATGGACCGATGTTTCCCGTTCCAACAATGATAGTGCTCGAATAGATCTTCCTAATGAGCTATTGTACGCGTCAAACGGAGATCATATGCTAAAGTTACGACCCCGGGAAGTTGATGTACCAACTTACCCCCAAACGGGGCCCACAGTTTGGCGTTTCATATCCTAGGGTTAGGTTTTGGAATGTTAAGGGTTTTTCATTGTTTCTCAACAATAAATAGGCCTTCGAGCCTCATTGTAACACAGTTCAGAGGCATGTAGCCATCACATCTCTTCTCAGAGATAAGCTACCATCGCCCTAGCTAGTTTATTTCCATTTCTGATTGTAAGCATGTTTCAGTATTTTCCATTAATGAAATGAAGTATTATTTCCGCTGCATCTTTGTGTTTATGGTTATCTCTGTAATTTGTTGCGTTCCTTTTTAAATCCGGATCAGCCTTGTATTTCATTTAGTGGAGTGTAACTCATGCCATTAAGGAGAGGTATGCATGCCTTAGTTAAGGCTAGTGTAGCTTATGCAATAAAGGGAGCGTAAGAGAAATCTTTTATGACATGTCTTTAATGAGTGTAAGAGGAATATGCCATTCTTTGATGAGTTCAGAAAATAGAGTGTAATGTATTATTAAAAGATATAGATTTACAAAGAGCCATGAGAGTCATCAAGGAGAGAGGTGTGAAGTGATTCAGGAGATTAAGGTGACTTGTAATTCTCTTTTAATAATAATATCATAGTCTCATAAAAATTAATAATAATATTAATAATATTGAGGGTTAATTTGAGATTGAACTATTAGGATTGATTAATGATAAGTTAAGTGATTTTCCTTCAACTATACTTGATTGCCAATTTATGTAAGGTGATTTACTATTTATGGAAAGTCATGTTTGAGATGCTAGACATGACTTTCTATTTTTAGAAAGTCACTCTAGGATTGTTAGAAAAGAGGTTTTATTAAGGAAATTCATCCCTGAGCTTCCCATGAGTGGTATTTTTCTTCTGGAGAATAGAGATTTTGCACCCCTATTGCATGCATCTTTGTGCCTTAGTAGATTGAGGACTCCATGTCGTGATCTACTCTAAAGATCCAATATTCCACACCTTGATATTTTTAGATATTTAGGACTCGCACCCTAAACATTTGATTATAGATTCAAGACTCCATGTCTTTATATTTCATGGATTTAGGACTACACGCCCTAATTTTCATGGTTTCTCATCTACTCTGCTTTGAAACTCCATGCGTCACCTTATGGTACTAATTGTGATCTCATACGCATCTGATGGTTTGTTGGCAAGGCCTTATTCCAAGACCTACACACATCACAATCTCATAAACCAAAGGACTAAATGAATTTCATAATTAACTTATTCACATTTTACCACAGATTGTGGATGACTTCCATAACCATTTTGGTTCTAGAGAAATGACTTCCAAATCCTTTTAAAATTTGAACATCCTTGTTCGAAAATAACCATATTCCGTATCACGTCCTGCTCAATACAATATTAAGCATATATAATCATAAAAATCATGTTTCATCCATAAATCATAATTAACCATATGTTCCACATAACCATGATCATCCATGGATCTATGTGTCTCAATCCTGAATCAGCATCCATGTCATACACCTATTGTCAAAGTAAGATACCAAAAGAGAAAACATCGATAATATATTCTTAACCAAAATCAATTCTTATACACACAACCATAGATATTATTCTAAGCACACAACAACTAGGTGACCCAAACCATGTCTATAGCATATAATCATGTACATAAGTTTCTCACACATAATATTATATCATTATATCAAAAGAACTCTCTCTAAGTGTCATCAAACCTATCTCACTAAGAAGGGACACTACAATCACAACTAACTTATATCAAATTACTATGTTCTTCTTTTTTTTGTTTAAGCAAGAGTCATGCCTTTCATTAAAATTTTAAAAAAAGGACTAAATACATAAATTACAACCAACCCAAACAAATCGGGGGGCATAGAATTAACTTTCCCACCCTGGGTATGGGGCTATGAGCCAAAGGCATAACAGTTATGCCATGGGCCCACCCACCTAATTATAAGTCCTTCAAAATACAAACACATAATTGATCTGTTCGATCTATCTTACAAGGTTTGACGGTTGAGGTTCTAATGGAGCGAAAAAAGGAAAACAAATTGGATCTAAAACCAGACCCAAAAGGGAACTATAAACCAAACTATTCAGATTTTGCGTCCAAAAAGGGGAATAAACATCGCATATGTGGTTCGATCAAAATCCATTGATACCCGCCATGAAGCTAAACAAGCACAAACGATAACAATGAGGCATGACTCTGACTTGGACCCACCAACATGCATAATGATCCTCGGTCATTGATATGCATCGCAAGATCTAATGGTTGATAAACATATCAGATGGAAAAGAAGCCCAGAGAATACCCACCTGATGAGGGCGGTATTCTCTCTCCTACTGGAGCCACATGTTACATGTTGAATGGCATTGGGCTCGTTTCTATGAAACTGCTTCCAGAGTTGAGAGCTTTGGATGAGCCTAAAACCACCTTGAGGGTAGTATGGAAACTAAAGGTGGTCATAAGGAAGGTTTCAAGTCTGCTGAGGAAGCAAAGACTCTGACCTGAACCCATCAGTCTACAATTTGAATCTCCACCATTGATCCTCAATAGTCTGATCCAACAGATGAGAGTAATATCGATTTGAACAAAAGCAGGAGGGATTCCCACCGTCCAAACACCCGAAAGCCTGTATACCAACCTCACCGATTCACTACATCCATTGTCAACAATTATATACCTATGGTAGGATTCTGTTGTTCCTCCTAGCTCAAGACTCTTCACCCCATCTACCCACCGAGCAAAACTAAGTTGATATGTGGTAGGAGAAAGTTTTGAAAAAATCCTCAAGCTATAGATCATCTCCCACCCAAGAACTCTGTGTCTAAGCTGTTCTGGGCTGACAAAGCTAACAAAGGCCTACGTGTCGTTATCAAAATTACCTATGGAAAACCACTTCATGTTGATTATATATCTACAACACCCAATCTCTGCTACTACTGGCATTCTCTGTTCTGATGTATCTCTCGATCCTCATTCGCTTGGTTGAGACAATCATCCCTCAATCGTCCCTATGGAACCTCTTTCCATCTGTACTTCTTGCTGCTTTTAGTGCAGAGAGCACCTTTATTGGTAAGTATGTCCACCAATTTATTGGTCGTCCTACACACATGTATGAAACTTAAGGTTCTCATGTCCTGAAGATGGAGATGGATTGTTTGATACACCTTAAGAAGCCTCTAGTGTCTCAAGACCTTTTCTGGAGCCAAACCACAATAGATTCTCTTGACCGAATTGGTGATCAACTCAAAATCTGCTTCAATTATGATATTTTGAAGATTTTCGTTCTTCAGGATTTCTAAACATTTCTCTAGTGCCATTAGCTCTGCCATATTGTTTGTGGCTCTTCCCAAATTAAAACGAAAAATGTACAGTATGCATCCCTTTTCATCCCTTATCACACACCCATAACCTGCCATACACGGATTTCCTTTTGAGGCCCCATCTATGTTACATTTTAGAAAACCTTGAGGGGGAGGATGCCAGAAATATTTATCAGTGACCAGTGGATTTACCAATTTGTTCGTGCCCTAAGGATTAATCCCCTACATGCCCAATTGAAGAAGAATCTACACATCAGCATTTGAAGGGAGATTTTTAGGGGGTGTTTGCATTAGGGTTCCAACCGTCTCGTTGAGCTGTCTTAAAATTTGTTCCATGATACTATGGGAGGAACTCTTTTTATTTTTGAAAATTCTATTCACATTCTTTCCAGACATCCCATATTAGGAAGCTTGGTGTTAAAGCCCACGCTTTGTTTAACACTTCATAATCAAAGAAGTTTCTCCTCCAATTGCTTAGGGTGTTGGTAATGCTTCCTTTGTCCCTGTCAATTTGTTTGAATATTAAGACAATACCATCCCACAACGTGGAGGTAAATATGCAGGTGTTGGGAAGGTGCTCCATTGTTTCCTCTTGTGATTCACATAGCTGGCATCTAGACGGTCCCAAAATGCCCCTCTTCCGGATATTCTCCCAGGTCAAAAATTTCTTATGATGCACTAGCCACATGAACTGTTTGGTTTTCATCCATCCTTGCTTCTTCTAGAGATTCATCCAAACCCAATCTAATTTTGTAGAATCAAGCTCAAGGGCTATGCATTTTTCCTCTTTAAGGTTAAAGGTACCTTCATTGTTAATGCCCCATCTAAGTTGGTCAGAATCATATGATATCAGTATCTTTCTTTTATCCAGGATAGCTATTAGAGCATCAGCCTATGCTTTCAAGGGGTTATTATGCCTGTATTCCATTTTCTTCCAGGTTCTCTATTTTCCTTCGCTATTTTTCTGATCCCAAAAGTCTTTTATCGGGAGTAACCCTTTGGTATCAGTCTCATTCTTGAGATCCACAAAGTCCTCTATCAACAACCTAGGTTCCTGTTGCCATTTATCCTCCCAAAACCATGCCAGGTCTCCCACTCTAATTTCCCAGAAGCTATTTTTTTGAACTATGCCTCTATTCTCCCAAGCTTTAATCCAAATGTGGGAGCTTTTTATGATGTCAGACATTCTTATGTGATCCTTGTCTTGCCAATTACTTGCTTATTTCCGTTTCCAAATTTGTGCCCAAGGAGCATCTGAATCTTTTATCCAACTCCACCATATTTTTCCCCCAAAAATTTATTTAGCACTTCAGGATCATCCAGTCGTAAACCTCTGCGTTTTTTAGGTTTACATATCTTTTCCTAGGCTACCAAGGCCCATTTCTTTTTTCTTCCCCTTTGCCCCAAAGAAAATCTCTTTGGATATTTTCGCATTGTTGCATAACTCTTTTCAGAGCTGGAAGGGCTAAAAACATGAAGATGGGAATCAACTGAAGGACAACTTTTGTTAACACCAGCCTGCCTACCAAGTTCAAAGACCTAATTTTCCATTTTCATGTCTTGTCATGCAGTTTATTAATCACAGGCTCCCAAACTGTCTTGTCCAGAGGTTTATCCATGAGTGGAACTCCCAAATATTTGGAAGTTAGCATGTCTCTTTGAAAGCCCAAGATTTTAGAAATGTTCCTCTGAATAGCAATGTTCGTGTTGAAAAGGAAAATCTTTGATTTGGAGAGGCTTACCTCTATTCTTGCCACCATCGCAAAGTCTCACAATATCTGTTTGTAAGCTAGCGCTTCCTTGACCGTGGGAATGCCCTATAGCATGGTGTCATCTACAAATTATTGATGGGTTAAAGCTTGTTCGTTACCAGACAGTTTAAGACCCTGGATCTTATTTGCTTCTTTAGTGAACTTAATAGCTCGTCCTAGTCCTTCCATCATAAGAATAAAGAGAAAGGGGGAGAGAGGATCTCCCTACCTAAGGCCTCCTGAGGGATGAAAGGTCTTTGAAGGAGACCCACTGACCAGAATTGAAAAACTCAAGGTAGTCACAAGGGCCATTACCCATCTTACCCAGTTGTGATCAAATCCATAAGCTAGAAGGACCTTCCTAATATAGGCCCAATTTAACTTATCATAAGCCTTTTCCAGGTCCATTTGCATTATCATTCATGTCCATCTTCGACTCATCAGAGAGTGAACCACTTTATGAGCTTGAATGATGTTATTGACAATTTGTTTGCCCTCCACATAACCCGTTTGTTCCATAGAAATCAGAGTGGGTAGAAGGGGTTTAAGTCTGTTGGCCAAAATTTTAGAAGTTATTTTATACACCACATTACATAAAGCTATAGGCCTGAATGTATCTAGTGTCATGGCATTGTCTTGTTTTGGAATCAAGGAAATGAAGGAAGTGTTGAGCACCTTCAATACTGTTCTATTTTTCTTGGAGTCCTCCACCACATTCAATATATATTGTTTGACAATACTCCAACATGATTTAAATAAATCTACATTGGAACCATCCGGTCATGGCGCTTTTCCATTCTACATGTTTTTGATGACTTCACTAACCTCCTTTTCATTCACTAGCCTATTAAGATTATAATTATCATTTCTTCTTACTAACTTAGGAATGTGCTTTGTGAACTCACCGATGAAATGTGATATGTCTAAGAGAGGTTCCTCTGTTATGCCTTGAAAGTGTTGAACCAACACTTCTTCTATTTCTTTGTGGGTGTTGTGATGATTGCCTCTGGAATCCTTGATTGTTGAGATCATGTTGTGAGCCCTATGCTCCATTGTAGGTCTATGGAAAAACCTTGTATTTCTATCTCCTTCCTTTAGCCACTATACTCTTGATTTTTGTCTCCAGAATATTTCCTCTTGTTTGCATAAGTCCTCCCATTCCTGTTGATGCTTGTTAGCTTGATCATTTTTTCTACATCAAAGCCTTCTTTGGTAAGAGTTTGATTTATTTACTACATTTTCGTTTCAACAATTTTTTAGCTTCAAAAATGTTTCCAAACTCCTTTTTATTCCAATCCTTGAGCTTGCTCTTGATGTATTTTAATCTTTTGTGCTATAGAAACATTTTCGTCCCTTGAATATGCAAATCTTCTTTCCACCATTTTTCAATGTTGCTATTGAAGTCTGGATGGGTAAGCCAGATATTTTCAAACCGAAAAGGTCTATTTTTTGGGGTTCCTATACAGGATGCCCCAAGTTGAACAGGCCAATGGTCCGAGCCACCGAAGGGAAGAATTCTTGCTGTCAAATCAAGGCTCGTGAACATTAGATCCTCTGAGATGATGAATCTGTCTAGCTTTGAGGCTACTTGGGACTTTCCTCCTCTTTTGTTGTTCCAAGTAAAGAGACCATTACTTATATCTGTGTCAACTAGCTTCATGTTGTTTATAAAATTTTGAAATGCAATAAAGTCTCTGCCTAGAGTTCTAGTTCCACCCTCTTTTTCTGTCAAGGATTTGATCATGTTAAAGTCCCCTCCTAGAATCCAAGGAATACCTGAATGTCTATCTCTTAGATCCTCTAGAGAAGTGAGCAGTCTGAGTTTGTCATCAAGCTTTTGAGGACCATAAACATTTGTGATTAAATAGACTTCCCTTTCTCCCAAAGGATGAATAACCACTGCTAAATAATTCCTAGATGCTTCCGCATCCACTATACTTATGCTATGAGGATTCCAAAGTGTTAGAATACCACTTGCTGTTTTGTCTGCTTTGACTTCTAAAAATTCATATCTATTAAGCCATTTGCTGTGTATTTCTCTAATTTTTTAAATTGAACATTTAGTTTCCTGGATGAAAATCATATCTGGTGTTTCTTCTTTCATTCTATTGTTAAGATTCCTTTACTTCCTTTTACTTCCTATACCTCTAATATTCCAAGATGTGAGTTTCATTAAGAAAGATTTGTAAAAGAATAGGTGGTTAGGTCTTTCATCTTACTTGAATCTATCATTAGTTTACCACATTCCATCAACAAGTCGTTTTGTTTCTTTAATAGTTGCTGAGTTCTCCACAGAAATAGTTGTTGCACCCTATTAAACTCCTCTTAAGGTACTGAGTCCGTACCTTTTGTTGCTCCCTGTTTAAGGAATTTTTCTAGATCTAGATGTTCTCTTTCACGAATATACTACAATTCTTGATACTCTGTCTCCACCTCACTAGGGGTCATTTCTTGGTCCATTTCCAGTTCAATGTTGCTCAACATAGTCTCCTTTTGCTAGTTGATGTCATGTATTACCTCCATGTTTTCTACATTATCCTTCTCCCTGGGCTGTCCTCGATGGTCTGGTTTGCCTTTTCCAAGTCATTTTCTGCTTCTAATATCTTGTACCTGTTCTCGCTTGTCTACTTTTCCTCGTTGTTTTTTTTTTTTTTGGCTTTTCCCTCCTTTACCTTTACTTCCTACCTTGTGGAAGCTATCAGTTTCTTTCCCTATTTTAACCTTGTTTTCGCTCTCTGTATAGTTGAGAGGGCAGTCCCTGAATAGATGTGCATGTTCATGGCATTTGCGACATCTGAAAGGAATATGTTCATAATCCACCGCTTGTATCCATTCTTAATCAAAAACTTCCAGGATCACTTCATCCAGTAGAGCTGTAGAGAGATCCATCTCCATACATATGCGGACAAAGGAAATGTACCCATATGTGTGGGTCCCGCTCTATTCCAAAACCTATATATATATAATTCTATTAAACTTCTCTTCCCAATAATTAATAAAATTTAATATTAATATCTTTTTTATTTAATAGAAACTTTATTATAATATTTAATAGAAACTTTATTATAATATTTTACTTAATGGAAATATATCGGAATTGTTGGGTACGACTGATAACAGTAAATTGTTAAATTAAATGGAAATATGTCAGAATTGTTCGGTACGACTAATAACCGTAAATTGTTAAAGCAAGTGCGGTGATGAACTTGCGAAATTTATACTTCGTTCTAAAAAGTTGCGCTATGAAATTTATTTTAATATTCATTCGCATTAAAAGAAAAAAGAAAAGGTGAACAGAAGAAACACAATATTCAAGTACTATTTTATTTTTAAAAAGCTCATTTCAACCAATAGCAATACTATTTTAAAAAGAGGGACATGCGTGGTAAAACAAATGTAGTAAATAATTACAAGATTCCGGGCATTATCAGATTTTAAACTCCTTGACATGAAAGATACCAACCACATAGCGATTTAACATTTAGAGTGAGGTTGTACTGTGATATCTTTTAGAGCTAGGATTCAACATTTAGAGTGAGGTTGTACTGTGATATCTTTTAGAGCTAGGGTGCACAATCTACCGCTTCAAAAGTCTTGATGACCAATGAACATTGTACCTTACTATATGAATTCTTTTCATATAAATTCACTTTGACAAAGACTATGTATATGATAAAGAATATACGGATTATCTTTAGACTATTGACCGGGGGTATATTGATGAAGAATTTTTAAAATGATAATGTAGCTTTTAAATTGTGATGTAGAAATTTGGTTCGAATATTCTAGTAGAATATTGGGTGATAATAAATTCTATAGATTTATTGAAATTTATATTATATCAAGTTATTTTTTTTTTAATAATAGTTTTTTAAACGAATGAAATAATTCAAATATAATGAATAGATATAATGAATAGAGAATATAAAGTAATATATAAAGTATATTCATAATAAATAATAAATACAAGTTTTGATGTGGAAAAATTTAATTAGAAAGTGAGATTGCTATTCCTTTTTTTAATATAGATATATGCATATATAAAGGAATGTATATACTTTATGTAATTACTTGAGATGTTATTTTTGTAAGGCCATTATATAATCTTAAAATACTCTATTTTTCTCTCTAATTTCCTATTTATAATTGCTTTGCTCAATGACTAAACAAAATACAATAATAGAAAAGATTTCCTACTCTTCTTAATGGTGCAATATTTAACATAAAATCCAACTATGGACATAAAGTCATTTAAGGGTACGATTTGAGTCCATCAACCCTTAATTAGAGTTATGATTTTGGACCTTCTAGAGCCCTCTTGAAAGTCCACCCCACATGGTATCCTTTTGAAGGATGGTGGTCCACATAGAAGTGAACTTGTACTAGGCATATTTTTTCTTACAAATAGGGAAAAATTTAGGGGTTAATATTTGCAAGTGGACTAATTTTTCATCAGTTTTTCAAAAAATAGATTTGCTCATTTCTATTTATTTTCTAAAATAATTAGCCCAAATTTTGTAACATAAATCATTTTACCTTAAAATGGACAAAAAATTATAGAATCTATATAAATTGATTATAATTTTGAATAGTTTTACAAAATATCACCAAGGAGTTTACACTTCACATATTAGAAATTTTTTAAGATTCACTAAAATTTCTCAATTCTATGATAAATTTCAATCCTTCAAATTTTCCTACTTACAAACTCTATCTAATGTAATGTTTTAAACTCTTAAAAATGTCACAAGTGTCAAAAACTCTTCAAAAGAATCTAAATTATAACCTAACTAATCTGTTATTAAAATTACCATATAATATTTCTTTTCATTTTAAAAATATAAAAATAACATTTAAACTAATGTTTCTTCTCATTTTAAAAGAATAAGAAAAACATTTTAATAATAGTAACATGGAAAATTGGAAAAAAAAAGTTATAACTTCAAATTTTCACACTGGAATCTTTATTAAAATTACCCTACGAGATTTCTTGTCATTTTAAGAAAATGAAAATAACATTTTAACCACGTGAAAATAACAGATAACAAATAATATAATAATTCAACCCTCTTCATTAACAAAAAAACTGTTCTAAGTAATCACGGTTTTAATGAAGCCCCGTTAATCCTATAATCCAACGCTGAAATGCGATCATTAATCCTAAAATCACAATTTTCTAATTAATCAAATCACGGTTTCAGTATCCCAAGCTACCGTCTCCCACCTGCCATAATTGAGATCTAAAGCAGAGGTCCCACGATAGCTAGAGCTTTCCAAAAGATTCGAAATAGCTATAGCTGGACTCGAGAGTCATGAATGGCAGCTGGTCAAAATAAAAATAAACGTTTTCCGATGTTTTCAAATTCTTAGACATGGAGGGCCAACCAATAACCTTTTTGTGTCGGTTCCATCATATCTATCACAGGGAAGGTAGCATCGGATCTTCTGCTAAAAGTCTTCAACCAGCCCGCGATTTCCATTTAATATTGATACTTTAGTAAATATCAGGACTCACCTACTCTAGCTATAAATGGACGTCACACCAACCATTGGAGCCAGCGGTGGGTGATGGTCCTGAAGCTATAAACATGATATTTGCAGCCACCGGCAAACTTCTTGTCAACGTTTGCAGTTCAATAATTCTGAGCGAATATGGTCTCCGAGGAAGCAGAGATGACAACTGTTGAAGTGGAGAATGGCGATAGAATCTTGAACAGAGAGCGGGATGATTCGTTCTATTCGGACTCCAGTAGAAATTTCAAGAAGCACCATGGTGTCCAGGTCAGTATAAATCATCTTCATGCTTTTGAACTATCTGAATATTTATTTCTCTTGGGTTAGAGTGGGCTTTTTCCAACCCCTCATTTCCTGTGAACGTTAACTATAGTGAAAATTAAATATAGCAAGTTATAAATTTATATAGAGATTTACACCTATTCATTGTGATTGACACTTATCTTTCCATTACTATTGACAATGAATCTTCTCTATTGCTATTGACACTGAATCTCCTTCATTACTGCATAATAGAGATCTTCTATATACTTTTAAATAATAAAATATTCTTTCAAATTCTTTTGTTTTGCATCTCCCAAATTTGTAAATACTATAGCAAGGTCTGCTGAGATTACAATATAATATATGTTTAATGAACCAGAGTTGTATTGTTCTCTTTTGCATCTGCCAAATCTGTGTATATTATAGAAAGATCCGTTGGGGTTACAATATAATATATCTTTAGTGAATAACAGTTGTATTGTTATTCAGCTTGGCACGTTGTATCACTATTTATGTGGTTGTGAACTTGTATTTTTTCTTCAGAAACTGTGTATAATTGAAACCATCATTTCTTTCTATACACAGTTGTTTTGTAAGAAAAAACTGAAAAACACTTTGAAAACAGAGATTTTAACTATGAAAATCTGTGAATATGGACACTTTACAGGTGTTAACAACTGCGGCCACTCTGCAATTGGCATATCAGAGTATCGGTGTAGTTTATGGGGACATAGGGACTTCTCCTCTTTATGTATATTCCAGCACCTTTTCAGATGGAGTCATCCATCATCCGGATGATATCATTGGCGCTTTCTCACTTATCATATATACGCTCACGTTGTTGCCACTCTGCAAATATGTTCTCACTGTACTTTGGGCCAATGACAATGGAGACGGTATGTGTTGTGTATAGTTGTTTTTCACTGTGTCATTTGTGGTATTGTATTCCATTTATGCAGACGGTATGTGTTGTGTATAGTTGTTTTTCAGCGTGTCATTTGTGGTATTGTATTCCATTTATGGAGACTGTATGTGTGGTGTATACTAGTATAGTTGTCTTTCAGTGTGTCATTTGTGGTATTGTATTCCATTTAGGGAGACGGTATGTGTTGTGTATAGTTGTTTTTCAGTGTGTCATTTGTGGTATTGTATTCCATTTATGGAGATGGTATGTGTTGTGTATAGTTGTTTTTCAGTGTGTCATTTGTGGTATTGTATTCCATTTATGGAGATGGTAGGTGTGGTGTACAGTTGTCTTTCAGTGTGTCATTTGTGGTATTGTATTCCATTTATGGAGACGGTATGTGTTGTGTACAGTTGTCTTTCAGTGTGTCATTTGTGGTATTGTATTCCATTTATGGAGGCGGTATGTGTTGTGTATAGTAGTTTTTCAATGTGTCATTTGTAGTCTTGTATTCTGTTTGGAGCATCTAAATCTTTTAATTTGGTTGGATTTTTACTCTTCTCTTTTGAACTTGGTTGTTATTCAAAATAGATCCTTAGAAAACCAATTAATTTAATTATATAAAGGTTTGACTTAATGTAAATATTGATAGTGCTCGGACTTGTGCAATTATTTACTACATTACTTTCACCACGCTTGTGCCTCTTTCATGTGTCTTTTAAAATTAAAAAAGTTTTAGTATTGTTCGTAGTATTGCTGTAAGCTGTGAGGAGCTTCTCAAATATAAAATAGTATTAAATCGACAATTGTGCTTCTCGTGTTTACTTCACTTTTCTTAAAGTGATGAAGGCATATTAAATTAATTTTCATCACATTATTATGATTTTAAATTAAAAAAAAATGAAAAGCGTTTCTAGGATCTCTATAAGTTATGATGAGCTTTTCGAATATAAAATAGCATTAAATCCAAAGTGGTGCTTCTCGTGTTCTTCTCTACTTTTGCTTTTCGTGTTTTCTTTACTTTTTCTTAAAGTGATAGGCAATATAAAATTAAATTTCAAGGTATCATTATGAAATTTAATTTAATCTAATTTCAGGACCTCATATAGTCAAAACATTATTAAATTGTGGATTTTTTATTATTATTTTTAATTGATTTGGGGTTTCAATTTGGAATCATATGAAATATAATATTTCATTATTAAGGCCATTACCAATTAATTAATGGAACAGATTATTACATTTTTTATTTCTCATATATATATATATATATAATTTAAATATTAATAAATAAATAATTTTAATAGATATTAACAAATATTTTTTTATTATAAATAAATATTTTTTAATTAATTGTTTAAATAATTTTTTTTAAATATGTAAGTTGTTATATATATTATTATTTTATTTTGTAATTCATATTTATTTTTAGAATTTTAAATGTAAATTTTCATAATAATTTATATTTTTTATATTGTTTTCAAAATTAAATTATATATAAAAATTTAAAATATGTATTTTTTTTTTTTTTATTTATTTATACTCAACTCATCATATATATGGATTCTCTTTATGTAATAGAATCTCAAATCTATCTATTAACTCGAACTCGGCCCTCTCTTATTATTATATATCTTTCCCAACACCCTCTAGATGATATCCAAAGTTGTGCTGACAAGAGCAATATCAAAGTTGTTTGCAGTAAGGCACCATCTAGATGTTCTCCAAGGTTGTCCCGAGAACAATATAAACGGTGTTTTCAGATCATTTAAAATTTTAGAAAAATATTTGAAATCTAAAAAAAATCAACAATCCTTGGCTCTAAGGTCTACCAAATTATGTTATTTTGGTAGAAAATATTACATTTGTCAAACTGGTTGTTCATTCAAAATATATCTTAAAAAATATATTGAACTGGTTGTTCATTCAAAGTATATCTTAAAAAATATATTGCTGGCTTTTCTCGTAACCATACTTTTAAACTAGCTATAAAAAAAAAAGCACTCTCACATTCCTAGACCCCTTATTTGGCTTCATGAAAACAAAATTCTTGCTTAACAATCTCATTACTCCCTTCATATAATTTTGGAAATAATCGAAATTGAAAAAGCATTTTAATAAATTCAATAGTAAAGATAGCTATGAAGTTATCATTCATTTATCATCGACGTCACCTTAGGAAACAATCAAAATTAAAAAAGGATGTCAATAAATTCAATAGTGAAGATAGCTATGAACCTATTATTCATTTATCAACACCTTTGCACCTCCTTTTTCTACAGCTTACTTTCTATCTTTATTGTTTTTCTCCTTAAACCTCTCTCTTCTTGCCAACCCGGCCCCATCCCATTTTCTTAGCTATTCTCTCTTTTCTATTGATGTGGTCATTCTCTCTTAATCTTCCTCTCTTCATTTTTATTTCTTTCTTTTGTTTTACCTAAAGTCTCTTTCTAGGAAATTTTAAGGATATAAATTTATCTTAAAGTTTAGTAACTTTGGCGAATCTTACTAGTCCCTAATAACCAAATTTTAAAATGTTTGATGATAATTTTGTAAAAATGTTTAGACTTTTAATTATTTTATATTAGACAATATATAAATTTTCTTTCTTTTGTTTTACCTAATTCTCTTCTTTAAACTCATTTTTTCTCTTTTTAATTATTTTGTTTCTTTTGACTGTAACTTTTTCCACTAGTTTATTCTTCCTTTATGTTCAGTGTTATTTAATAATTCATTTCTACTTATAATTTTTTATAATTTATATATATGATTCAATTTCTTTAATTTATTTTAATTTATTTAATCCATTTTTCCTTTATAAAACTATAATTTATCTTTATAAAGTAGAATCTTACAATTTTTTAACTTAAACTGGTATGAAAGTTCGTTGAGTGTAAATCCAAAACTCTTTCAAGTATTTGTTTTCCATATAAATTCAAAATAATTAGTATTTAATTTTAAATTAAATTTTAATAAAAGTTCTTTTAATTTATTTAACTTCATTATCAATATTCAATTTCCCTACTTCATTATCAATATTCAGTTTGTTTGAGATATCAAGATTCAGTTTTCCTTTTCAATCAAACCAAGGATGATATTAGTACGAAGCATGATATCAGTTTTTCCATGGTCATATCCCTATCCCAAATATTTTAAAGAAACTTCCATGTTTGATAAAAATAGAAATCTATTAAAAATATGAAAAAGGATGATATAAGATTTTCCACGTCTATCCCAAATATTTTTAGAAAATCTACATATTTGATATTTTAGGAAATCTATGTATTTGATAAGAATGAAGATCTATTAAAAATATTAAAAATGGCGATGAAAGGAATTGATATACCAAATTATTTCACAACAATCTTGTATAATTATTTTGTATTATAATTTCAAAGGAACTTTCGAAAAAGTAATACAAATTTTGGCTTGTTCAAATATGGCGAGTAAATGTGTAAAGTTTTGATTTTTTATTTTGTCCTCTGCCATAATTTTTTTGAAAACGTACCTTCAAATTTAAAAGACTTGTTAAAGGGATCCTATATAATATTTTGCAGGTGGTACATTTGCACTGTATTCCGTGATATGCCGCCATGCCAAGGTGAGTCTTATCCCAAATCATCAGGCAGAGGACAGGGAGCTTTCAACATATAAGCTTGCCGCACCCAGCAAGCAATTGAAAAGAGCTTCGAAGATAAAGGAAGCTTTGGAAAACAGCAATGTGGCCAAGATTATTTTGTTGTTGCTAACGCTTATGGGAACCTCCATGGTTATGGGAGACGCTATCTTGACTCCTTCCATCTCAGGTATGATATGATCTTCATTGAATCCATGTAAATAAAACGTATATGATCAGCCCAGATCAGAAGTTCGAAGTTTTTAGGATGTTGATATTGAATTATTTAAATGATTTGTTTTATATTTTATAAATAAGCTGCATAGGCATATTCTTATTGATTGCAGATTCAGAAACTATATTCAAATCTGGAAGAAAACAAAAACCAATAAAACAGCTCGGTCAAACAATTAACCTAATTGATCAAGCTGCTCTATTTAGGATTTCTGAATAGATATATTTCCTAAATGTGCAGAGGCAGTATGGTTCTCACTGGGACCATGTGCTCTAAAGTCAATGTAAAAGGTATACTAAACTAAAAATATTTCAAAGAGGGAATAAGGTTCTCAGTGGGACCATATCCTCTAAAGTCAATGTAAATTGTATACTAAATTTAAAAAATTTCAAATTGGTGGAATTTACTATTTCATTATCCAAATATACAATTAAATTAAAAATACCACAAGGAAAATGTTTGTTTTGATAAATTGACTTTTCTGATCGATGAAAGCCAAACGGAAACCCAGCAAAATAAAATGATATTTTTAATAACCCGCACTATATGGCAAAATTTATGATGGTTAAATATCTTCGAGGATTAACACAATCTCTTATTTATACGACAGTTATATCAGCGGTGCAAGGAATACAGACTATCAAAGAGTCTATAAGCCAAGGTAAGAAGAATCCATTTTTCAAATATGCTATTTGAGGCCCAACTCAATAGATTCTGCGGTGTTTCCGTAATCAATATATATTTGTGAAATTGATATTTGTAATAATTATATTTGTTCAAATAGGAGAGTGTAGTTAATACCATTATTAAATATGGCTAATATATAAATTACATATATAATTATATTAAAAAATAGAATTAATATATATCAAAAATCTATACCACTCAAATACACAACTACATTAGTAAATAAATATACACTTGTAAAATTTCTATTAGCAACATAAGATAGTGCAATGGCTATCAAGTTATTTGATATTAGCTTGACTTTGGCAGACGTGGTAGTTGGGATATCTGTGGCAATCTTAGTTACTCTCTTTTCAGTCCAGAGGTTCGGAACCGATAAAGTCGGCAGCGTATTCGCCCCTGCGATTCTGATTTGGTTCTTGTTTATTTTGTTCATTGGCTTATACAATCTTGCCATGCATGATACCAGCGTCTTACGCGCTTTTTATCCAAAATATATCATTGACTATTTTAGCCGAAACCACAAACGGGCTTGGAATTCTCTTGGTGGTATCGTTCTTTGCATTACAGGTACATATTCTTTTCCTTTGCTAATTTAAACTATTGCAACCTATAGCTTGAAATCCTCTTATCATTTATCACACAGAGACCATAGCTTTATTGTGCATAAACTACGTGACATGCAGGAAATGAAGCTATGTTTGCAGACCTGGGACACTTTTCGGTTCGCTCCATTCAGGTAGTTCGATAGATTTGGACAAAGTAATCACTTCAATAGAACGTAACTCTAATTGCAGAGTGTGTTTGGAAGGTGGAAATGTTTAAGATTTGACTCATTTTAAATGTTGTAATAACGCTCAATTTTTCAACTGCCCATGTTCGATGAAGCAATATATAAAGACCATGTGTCCCATTTTTACTTTTATACGCTATGTCAAAAAGTTTATAACTTATAAGGTTTATGTCATGTAAAGGTAAAATCTGTCAATTACATATATATCTGGTCGCTACTAACGTTTATCAATTGTTTTTTATTTAGATTTCCTTTACTTTACTTGTTTATCCTAGTCTCATATGCGCATATGGAGGTCAAGCCGCATACCTGAGCAGGTTTCCAAACCATGTCTCAAGCGCTTTTTATAAATCAATTCCAGGTAATTTTATTTGTAACAAACTATACTTGTTCTCAGTTTTCAAGATGTCTTTCCTTATTAATATTTCATTAAAAAATATATGTTTTTATATTATCCAGGTCCTCTATACTGGCCCATGTTTGTCATTGCTGTTATTGCGGCCATTATTGCAAGCCAAGCCATGATCTCTGCTACGTTCTCCATTCTGAAGCAAGCGATGTATCTCGGTTGCTTTCCAAGTGTTAAAGTTGTTCACACTTCAGCTAAATATGCAGGCCAAGTATACATTCCAGAAATCAACTACCTTCTGATGACGGCATGTGTGCTGGTCACAGTCAGTTTCAAGAACACAATTATGCTGGGTAATGCGTATGGTATGTATTATAAAATAAAATAATTTTATTTCTGTATCTTATCAAATTGACAGAAATTATTGAATGACATTAATTTGTTTATGCCAATTTTATATATATATAGATATAGATATATATCACACTTCTGGGCATTTTAAATGAAATCTTCTGGTCTCTTCTTTCGTATTCGTACCATTTTTAATCAATATGGCCAGCTTGGAATAGGTATGAGTAGCTAGGTGGACACGTCGAAATAAGTTGGGAAATGTCTGCGACAGTCATATTTTGCTGACAAAATAGTTGAAAATTTTCAAAAGAGTTATAAAATATGTATATACTACCAAAAGTAGAATATAAATCTTATCAACCTTGAACTCACATTTAGCATTGTAAATGCTTTTCCATCTGCTTAATCAATCTAGTTAAGTGCAACTTATGGTTTTTTTAATACAGTGGGAAAATTTGTCATACTCAATTGTTAATTTATGGTTTCTAATATATGGTTTCTAATACAGCAGGAAAATTTGTCATACTTAATTGTCAAATTAATAGTAATGGTAGATATCATAATTTTTATGGGTTAATGTAAGTTGATTTATTACTATTATTGAAATAAAATCAGGCCATTTGTAATTATCTAGTTGGTGGTCTATAGATCTGTTAGTATATTCCTTTGCTAAAGTAGTTTTAAGACATACTCCATGTTCTTTGTTATCTAACTAATAATAGCTAATAATAATTAATTGTATTTGCATTGCATATTAATTTAAAATTTATAAATATAAATAACATAGAGATATTAGTGGCTTGATTTGTCTTCTTGAATTTAACTAGATTATAGTTTCAGGAAATATTCCTAAATCAGATAAATAGAAATAAGATAAAAATTAATTTATTTTAAAATATTTCGAAAATCTTCCAACTAAATAAAAACCTTCGTTACTCCTCTAAATTGTATAGAATTTTATATATCTATCTTCTGATTTATATTTTGGAATGTTTATTACGTGCAGGTATAGCTGTGGTTGGTGATATGATCGTCACGTCAACGTTGCTGACCCTCATAATGCTTATGATATGGCAAACAAATATATATTTGGTCGCAATGTATGTGCTTGTGATTGGATCGACAGAGTGGGTATACTACTCGGCAGCTCTTTACAAGTTTCCTAAAGGAGGATACCTCCCCTTAGCTTTTGCAGCAGTTTTGTTGTTCACAATGTACGTTTGGCATTACGTGCACGTAAGGAGATATGCTTATGAGGCCGAACACAAGGTGTCCCAAGAACAACTGAATAGTCTATTCTCAAGCTTAAATGTGACAAGAGTTCCAGGCATTGGGCTTCTGTTCTCTGAACTGCCACAGGGAATTCCACCCATATTTTCACATTTTATAACCAATCTCCCTGCCATCCATTCCGTTGTTGTATTTGTTTGTGTGAAGTACATGCCCGTGAACACAGTCCCAGCTGAAGAACGCTTTCGATTCCGGCGGGTTGATCCAAAAGAATACAAATTGTATCGATGTGTTGCAATGTATGGTTACATGGATGTACGAACTGGGAATGTGGAATTCGAAAGCGACTTGCTAGAATCCTTGCAAGAATATATACAATCTGAGCACATGCCCAGGCCTCATGAAATTGAAATACGAGAGAGCCCAAGACTTGAGTCCAGTCAGCAATTTGAGAATGAGTTGACAGCTAATTCAGTTCGGCCTGCGGAGAGTGAAGTTGATGTTATGGAGGCTCCGCAAACCCGCCGACTCGTCCAGGATGAGTTGGAGTGTCAGCAGGACGTTGAATTTTTGCGAGAATCAAGAAAGTCGGGTGTGGTATATTTGTTGGGAGATAGTCTGGTGAGTGCCCAGAGTAATTCACCGTTGGTTAAGAAACTTGTTGTTAACTATGCATATAGTTTTATGCGGAGGAATTGCAGGCAGGGAACGGCTTCTCTGGATATTCCCCGCAAAAATATATTGCGCGTGACCATGGATTACGAGATTTGATTTCTAACGGTATCTGCATTGTGTTATAGTGTCTTTTGTATGTAGCAAGGTCCGTAGTGAGGTGATTTCATGATATATATAAGTCCGGAAATAGAGTAGTGGATAATAGGACTGTGATGCAGCAGCGTGGCTCTCTGGGTTTGTAATAACTAGTGTATATATTATATATATGGTAAAGTTGAATGGATATTCTTCGCAAATGGGAAGTTTAAGATATAAATAAATATTTCACAAAAGTTATTTTGTAATACAATTAGATATTTTTTTTTTTTTTTTTTCAAAGTTCAGTATTATTATTATATTTAGTTTTTTATTTATTATTGGTGAAATTCTAATTTATCAGGTGATGAATGACTTTTGTGTAGACATGTAAATGTTTGTGGATTAAAGATTTGGAACCATTATAATTATATTTTAATTATTTAATAATAATTAAAGAACACGGAGAGATTTTGTACAACGGTGAGAAACTATGACAAGTTAATAAAATAGAATTATGGAATTAATTTTTGTTAGTAAATTATTTGGATGAGCTAAATATTCATAAAGTCAAATATTGACAATTTTGTTATCAAAATATCTAAATAGGAAGGTAGGGTAATAGCTTCCATATTTATAAAAGCAGATTGTTGTATTTCAACTATTTCATCCAAGGTATGGCTAGAGTACCCATATATAGAGTCTTTTGGGGTCTAACTAGAAGCTTCTAATTTGATCATGATTAGTTGATATGAGACAAAACGCTGCTAAAACATAGCATCATATGTGTAATTATAATTCACCTAATTTTTTAAGGGAAATAACTGTTGAAGTCTTCACTCAAAGCTATAGGGCTAGGAATTGTTGAGGAAATTGTTGTATTAACCACCAAAAACACTAAGAAAGGGTTTGTATTAACCAATAAAAACATTAACAAAGGGTAAGTATTGAGAAATAGCTATATGAGAGAAGGAATCCCTTTATGTTGTATGGGCCCATTTCTAGCCAGACTACAAATGATAATAATTCTTGACTTAATAGATTGAAAGATAATATACTTTTTTTGTGTGGATTAACGAGAATGTACTACAACAAAACCCTGTGATTAGCGTCCCCTTTTGCTTAATTTTTTGCGTATAGAGCCCATTTTTGGTGTTATTTGTGTCGATTCATCAAATATGATGCAAAGTTTGCACCAATCTTTTCACGAAGTCTTACACTAAGTTTAGCACCACGTATTTTAATAGGTTTTGCACCAGGTTTTAAACGAGGATTTATGCCAGGTTTTATGCCAAGATTTGTGCCATCCTTTGCACCATGTTTTGCATCAAGTTCGGCACCTAATTTTGTTTCACAAACTTTTGCATCCTCTATTGCATCCAAATATTGTGCCTACACTTGCTTCAACTTTTGTATCATCTCTTGTATCCCTTTTTGCATCATTTTTTGAAACATTTTTTGCATCCATTTTTGCAGCATTTTTTGCATCCCCTTTGCACTAAGTTTTGGATCAATGTTTGTGTCTAGTTTTTCATCTACTTTTGCATATAATTTTGTTGTATTCACTTTTTCATGTTGTTTCACATCCATATTTACATCATTTTTTCCATCTATTATTGTGTCCACTATTGCATCCAATTTTCTTGTGCCATAATTTGCACCTAGTTTGGCACCTCCCTTTGCACCCATTTTTGCTTCTAATTTTTCATCCATGATTGCATCCTCATATATATCTAGGTTTCATCGACTTTTACATCTATTTTTGCATCCCTTTTCGTATCCACTTTTTCGTTAAGATTTTCATCAGTTTTTTTGCCTCATATTGCATCTAATTTTGCATTAACTTTTACATCCTATTTTGCATCCATTGTTGCACCCATGCTTACGTCCACTTTTGTATCCATTTTTGCATCTTCTTTTACATATTCATTTGCTTCTTTTTTTGCATCTATCATTACATCCACTTTTGTTGTGCCACAAATTGTGCCATGTTTTTCACTTACTGTTGTTTATCCAAAATGGATTTTTGATAGACTTCTAAGCCTAAGTGTTCCTCATAGAGGATAATGAAAGTCTAAAGATATTCCTGGAAATAGTCCAATTTCCTAGATCTTTTCATTCTGAATCTACTGCAATTTAAATGGGAAAAAATGGACCTAGGATGCAGAAAGAAAGAAGTTGCCCTTTGTCCTTTGAAAAAGAGGCAAAATCTTAAAAAGAATGGACTAAAAAGTTTTATAAAGGAAAATCGCATCGAAATGGTCCAAGAGGCGGACTTAAAGTGGAGGCAGAAGAGACCCTCGATTACTGATCCCCAACATATCGGCTCGAAGGCAAACATATGAAAATGATATAACGAAAGGACCTTGGGCCGATGCGACATTACGATCACCGATATCGGCATTGGCAATGCTGTGAGATAAGGGAGGGAACCCCGGGACTATGCGACATGCGATTGCCAATCCATGGCGTGTGATCTCATTCGTTGGATTGGAAATGAGATCAATGGCCAGGATTAAATCGGAGGTGAGGAGACTGGCGATCCCTAACACGAAGGGCTGATGCAATAGCAATATGCAATGCGATTTAGACCGTCTGATCGGGGATCAGATCAACAATCCATATTAAATCAACAATCGGCGATTGGCGATCCCCGATAGTAGGGTTAATGCAATTGCGATTGCGATAAGTGATAAGGGTCAGACCCAATGGGGATTATAATCCCGATTACATAATTTTTGAAGTCCAGGAATTCAATTTTTTTGTGTTATCCCGTGTATTTGGGATTTTGGCAATACGATGATGCGATAGCTATATTGTGACTAATGGTAGACCCGATAGGGTTATAGGGGCGATTTAATGAAATTTCAAGTCCGAAATTCATGCCCAGTAGTGTAATTTCAGAAAAATCTCTGTGTATTGGATTTTTCTCCATTTTTGGGTTTTTTCCTGGAAGAAGGCCCCGATCCCTCTGTAACGGCCCCTGATCACTGTGCCATGCTGCAAGCAGGTGTTTTTGTAGACAATGATGCATTTGAAAGCTATAGAGCCGCAGAGCCAAATGGCCAGTCGAACAGAGAACACGCAGGGAAGCCGTAGGGCCACAGAGGGATGATAACACGAAAAGAAATGACTTGGGAAGCGAGAGAGCTGAGAAAATACCTCAAAGGAGCTAGAAGGCCTAATTGATAGAGTTGTTGGTGGGAGCTGGAGGTCACTGAAGGAGAGTTGTTAGCTGAAAGAGCAAAAATCCAGAGAGCATGATTGATAGGCAACAAAGCCACAAAAGGTTGCTAAAGGTCGTTGAGAGGTCTAGTGAACCATTGATGCACGCAGAGGCTGAGAGAGAGAGCTTAGAGAAGTCAGATCCAAGAGACACATCTAGAGCCGAGAGCCAGAGCCACAACATACAGCAAAAAAGCCGAGAGCTTCAGAGCCAAGGATGAGATGGTGTTCTAAGCCCATTGTTTCTATGTAAAACAATGGAACTGAGTGTGGAGCTTGTAAAAGAACTATTGCCATAATCCCAGAGAGCCTAGTTGAGTTGACTAGAGCTCAAGGAGACGTAGCCCAAGAGTTTTGGGTGAAGTCCATATTAAACTTGTTGTTTTATGTGTGATGGTCATTTGTTGCATTGTTTCATTGTTATATGTTTTATATCAGTTTAAGAAAATCAATTTACAACACATAAATAGTTTTAAAACAAACATAAGCATATACATATATTTTCAAGCACTTATTAATTCCGAAATTGGTTAATCATAAAGACTTGGGAATATTTAAGCTTTAGAAGTGGTAGAGATTCTTGTAAGCTCGCAAGAAGCCTTTAGTGCCCCATTTTCAGATCAAGTGGTATTAGAGCCTAAGATTGGTTAACCCCACCTTTAGGAAGGTGATATCAAAGATGGTTATACCAGAGCAAGTGGTGTCAGCTCAAAATGCTTGATAGGTAGAGCATAGATTACTTGTTTGAAGGGTGTTGGGAAGTCAAGGATTGATTGTATGTTGTTTGCAGACTAACTATTGTTGGAGTTTGCAGAGGTGAAGGGAAAGCTATTGATAGCTCAGTCCAGGAAGGAAAAGAAGGAAGAAGGGCTTAAGTCATTTTCCTATCCTAAAGGACGTCAAGGAAATCCTTGAAGCGCAAGAGGTTTGTTGCAAAAGGTTGCTTAAATAAGCTCTTTATTAATCTTCTTTCAAGTTCTTTTGTTCATTGGCATAATGACAACTTCTACAAGTGAGTCCTCAAATTCCTCCTTCATCACAAGATTCTTTGATGAAGACATGAAGCAAGAGTTGTTCATCATGATGGACAAGGTGAGGGAGATGTATGAGGATGGAAGGAAGAGCAACATACTTAGAGAGCAGTTGAATTCCATGAAGGAAGAGAAGCGATTGCTTTCTGACCAATTGTAGGAAATGGAGAGGTAACTTCATATTGCAAATATGAAATTGAAAATGATGCATGAGTTGGAGTCATAGCTCTTTATTGCCAAAGAAGCCTTGGTCAAGTATCAGCTTGAAGAAGAGGTAAATCATTCCATCTTGTCTTCAAATTCTTCTAAGAGTGCTTATATTGGTTCTTTTGAAAAACATACTAGAGGCATAGGTTCCAAGCTAATGTCCAAGATGGGCTATGAGGGAAAAGGTTTGGGTAAACATGCACAAGGTATCTTTGAGCCAATAATGGTTGAGGAAAGGCCTAAGTATTTGGGTCTTGGCTATGGGCAGTATTATGGTGGATGTTCCAAAGCCACCATGAAGGCCATCGAAATAGTTCTAAGAAGGAGTTTCATTTCAAGTCCTCTACCTCAAGAATGTGAAGATTATATTTAGGAGGAATGAAATAGTTTGAAACATCATTTGTAGGATGCAGGTGTTCAAAAGCACACACTTTAACCAGAGAGTTGTGGAAACTCTAACAGCCTTGAAGAGTGTTTTTGGGAAAACTAGTGTCTTTTTGATTGACTAGCACTCTAGGATTCGCAGCTATCCTAGAAACAAACAATCAAAGGAATTTGGGATTTCTTTCTATGTATGATAGATAAGAGAGAAGCAAAGGAACCAACTTGGATCTTTCACTTAGCTCCTTGCTTGATTTCTCTCCCCCTTGACAGAGCTTGCAACTCCTTTCCTACTTATCTCGCTTAGAAAGTATCTGTAGAAACACACTAACAAAACATAGTCAAAGCACCTTGATCTATTATATCATAAGCATTGCGGAATTATAAATACAATGAACATAGAATGGAATTCGCAAATAATAACATTCACAATTGCACAGTTGTATGGAAGAAAACTCAAAAAACTTTATTAAATAAAAGGGAGAATTACAACCCAGTTGTGTGATCCAGCATCATCCTCCTAGCATCAAAGCCCTCTTCACCTCATGAAAAGTAAGATCAAACCAACAATACAATGCTCTTTTTCAACCATGAACTATCAACACTTCCTTGCAAATTACAAAATTCCAGCCTCGAGATCTCTTAGATGAGGGATCCATTTATAGATGTGTGCAAGGGTGTGAATCATCTCTGGGGTTTTGATTAGTGTCATTCCACTTGTTGTTTTTGGTTCCACTTGTAGATTTCTTGGATCTCTTACTCATCCCTGGACGAATTCAGAGAGGAAAGTGTCATAGGAGAAGTTTCTAGAAGATTCCATGAGCATCCACTTAGCAAACTGTCTTAGACATTTGTCCATCCTCGCTCATCGCACCCTACATAAGGCCTCATCAATATGCATCGTTCCTGGCTAGTGTAGGAGTCAGTACGCATTTCACCCTAACAATGGAGTAGTCACTATTGTCCTGTTTTGGCTAGTTCTTGATTATTTTCCAGGTGGAACTTTTGCGGAATGATGTAATCAGTTGACCATGATCTTCTAGGGTATGAAACAACACTTTTAGGAGATAAAGAGCCCTTAGTTTATCGACATATAAGATTGGGCTTGCAGTGCCCAAATATGTCTATAACAAAGATATTGATGGTGTTCCAAAGGGAGCCACTTCTTCGTTTGATTCACCTCCTCATGAAGGAAATAAAGGTGAAAGAGGAAGGTATAAATTTGGTTCTAATCATATTCCATTTGATTTTGTTCTGCATGGTAAATTTCCATATAAGCATTGGCAAAGAATTGCATGTTCCTTTTGTGATTTGGATGACCATCATGTTTCTAGATGTTGGAAGAGAATGACCACATATAAGAAGCTTTTGAAGGAAAAGAAGCAAGAAGTCAAAGGTCCATTGGATAACGCAAATCATGCTTTCAAGAGGATGCACATGTGTTGCACTTAATGCCATAAGCAAGGACATGTTGCCGCAAAATTTTGGACTCTGAATCCAATAATGCTTCCACAAAAGTTAAATAAGGTGGAAAGAGAAGATGGAAAGAATGGAAATGAAGTTTCCATGATTGATTTGTTTTAGGATGATTCACATGTTGATGTTGATGTGCAGACAAAGGTAGCACCTTTGAAATGGATTGGCATGAAATGGTTAGAGTTGTTATCCAATTAAGATTGTATGTCTATTGATATAATGCATCTATTTGGATTTCTTTGTTGATGATATGCAAGTTGTAGGTTCTTACCAAGAAGGTGAATGGAAAAAGTTGAGTAGGAGACTCACTTTGTTATTGTAACATTATTTTTCATTTCATCTTCAAAAGTACAATGTGCTTAAGTGAAAGTTGAAGGATGAAATGCATGCATGAGAATGTTGTGCATGAACATAGGGATGTTGATGATTTCCTTGTTTTTGGACATGTATGTGTAATTAACTTGCAGGGTTGATTGCTTTGACATGCATGTGATACAATGATGACTTGGGAGAGGTTAACGTGATCTCCAGGATGAAGATAATGATGAAGTGTTTCATCTTTTGAAAAAGAGTCCTAAAGGTCTTCTTCTACATGATTGACTTGAAGGGTCATTTGTTTTAAAGGCATGTTTTGAGGGCTTGTTATCTAGCCCATCATTTGTATGCAGATGTAAGACATGGAGGTATTCACAAGATGTGAAATCTGTTTCTTTGTTGAAGCAAGAGTTTAGTCCATCCAGTTGTTGTCCGTATTTATGTTGTTGTTAACAATTGTTGTTGACAACTTTTCAAACAGGTACAAGTGAAAGTTTTGTGGAGAATATGTACTTCACAATTTTTTGAGCCACCTTGGATCAATGATCAAGGCAGAGAAGTTCAAACTACCTTCTGTGACCATCTCAATAGGAGTTCTATAGGAAGGTAAGGAGGAAGTTCGTTCTTCCCAGGAGGACCAACACATCCAAGAAGGAAAGTGGTCAAAGGCTTTGGCTCAGAGGCACTATGCAAGGGAAGTGTGTGGAGACTAACAGAAGAGGGTGTTGTTACTCTCATTTACCATTCATATCAGTATATCAGTCTTTTGGAGACCAAAAGTTATTTAGTGGGAAGGCGTGATCCAAAATGGATTTGGGATAGACTTCTAAGTCTAATTGTTCCTCACAGAGGAAAATGAAAGTCTAAGGATGCTCCTAGAAATAGTCCCATTGCGTAGATCTTTTCATTCTAAATCTATTGCAATTTGAATGGGATAAAACAAACCTCGGATGCAAAAGTTATCGCAAAAAGAAGTTGCCCTTTCTCCTTTGAAAAAGAGGCAATATCTTCAAAAAAATGGCCTAAAAGGCTTTATAAAGGAAAATCACATCAGAATGGTCCAAAAGGCTGACTTAAATCAGAGGCAGAAGAGACCCCCGATTATTGATCCCCGCATATCAGGTCAGAGGCAGGCATATGCAAATACTATAAGGAAAGGAATCTTGGTTGATGCGACATTGAGATCACCAATATCAACATCAATGGATCGACATTGGCAATGCTATGAGATAAGGGAAGGAACCCCGGGACTATGTGACATGCAATTTTGATATATCGCACCGCAACATCATATTGCAACGATATAGAAGGGGCCAATACCATATGCGACATGTGATTGCCGATCCACAGCATGCGTTCTCAGCTGTCAGATCGGAAATGAGATCAATGACCAGGATTAAATCAGCGGTTAAGAGATCAACAATGCCCGACACAAAGGGCCGATGCGATAGCGATATGTGATGCGATCTGGACCGTCTGATCGGGGATCAAATCAACGGTCCATATTAAATCGACGATCAACAATCGAAAATCCCCGATAGCAGGGCTAATGCGATTGCAATTGCAATAAGCGATAAGGGCTAGCCCGATGGGGATTATAAGCCCGATTACATAATTTTTGCAGTTCGAGAATTCAAATCTTTTTGTGTTATCCCATGTATTTGGGATTTTGGCCATGCAATGATGCGATAGTGATATTGCGACTAATGGCGGACCCGATAGGGTTATATGGGTGACTTAATGAAATTTCAAGTCTGAAATTCACGCTCGATAATGTAATTTCGGAAAAATATGTGTATTGAATTTTTCTCCATTTTCGGGTTTTTTCCTGGAAGAAGGCCCCAATCCCTCTGTAATGGCCCTTGATCACTATGCCATGCTGCAAGTGGGTGTTTTTGCAAATAATGATGTGTTTCAAAGCCACAGAGCCATAGAGTTAGATGGCCAGTTGAACAAACAATGCGCAGGGAAGCCGCAGGGCCATAGAGGGATGATAACATGCAGATAAACGACTAGGGAAGCCGAAAAGTCGAGAAAATGCCTCAAAGGAGCTAGAAGGCCCAATTGACAAAGTTTTTGGTGAGAGTTGGAGGTTTCTGAAGGAGGGCTGTTAGGTGAAAGAGTGAAAAGCCAAAGAGCACGATTGACAGGAAGCAAAGCCGCAAAAGGTCGCTTGAAGGTTGCTAAAGGTTGCTGGGTTGTCTAGCGAACAATTGAAGCATGCAGAGGCTGAGAGAGAGAGTGCACAGAAGATAGAGCCAAGAGCTAGAGCCAAAGCTGAGAGCGAGAGCTAGAGCTAAAGCCATGAGCCAGAGCTAGAGTGCAGAGCCAGAAAGCCAAGAGCTTCAGAGCCAGGGATGAGATGGTGTTCTAAGCCCATTGGTTCTGTGTAAAACAATGGAGTTGAGTGTGCAGCTTGTAAAAGAACTATTGCCATAATCCCAGAGAGCCTAGTTGAGTTGACTAGAGATCAAGGAGACGTAGCCCAAGAGTTTTGGGTGAACTCCATATTAAACTCACTGTCTTACGTGTGATGCTTATTTGCTGCATTGTTTCATTGTTACATGTTTTATATCAGTTTAAGCAAATCAATTTACAACACATAACAATTTAAAAACAAACATAAGAATATACCTATATTTTCAAGCACTTATTAGTTCAGCAATTGGCTAATCATAAATACTTGGGAATATTTAAGCTTTGGAAGTGGGAGAGGTTCTTTTAAACTCACAAGAAGCCTTTAGTTCCCCATTTTTAGATTAGTTGTACCCATGTTTGCTTCCAATTTTGCATCCATCTTCGCATCCTCTTTTGCATCAAATATTGCATCTATTTTTGCATCCAATTTTGTGTTGGGTTTTTCATCTCATTTTGTATATTCTTTTGCATGTACATCCATTTCATCCATATTTTTCATCCAATTGTGTTTCTCCTGTTGCATCCATGTTTGCATCCACTTTTACATCTCTTATTGCATCTAAGTCTGCATCTTTTTTTGTATGTTATTACATCCACTTTCTCAACCACTTTTGTTGTGCCACAATTTGTACCATATCTTGTGCCTACCATTGGAACCCACATTTTCTTCCACTTTCTCATCCACATTTGCATCATCTTTTGTGTCCAATTTTGCATCAAATATTGTTTATGTTTTTTGCATCCTACTTTGCATATACTTTTACATCCACTTTTGATGCATCCAATTTTTCATCTAATTTTGTGTACATTATTGCACCCATGTTTGGTCCATGTTTGCATCCCTTTTTGCATCCAAGTTTGCCTCATTTTTGCATCCAATTGTTTGTCCCTTTTTGTGTTCATTGTTGTATCCACATTTGTTTAACCAAAATTCATGCTAAGTCTTATGCCTACTATTGCATCCACGTTTTATTCCACTTTTGCATCCTATTTTGTGTCCGAGTTTGCATCTACTATTGCATCTATTTTTTGATCCACTTTTTGTCAATTTTTTTGTCTTGTTTTTCATCTACTTATGTTTTTTCCACTCTTCATCCTATTTGATGTCTATTGTTTCCCCCTTTTTTTGTTCACTTTTGCATCCCTTTTCCAACACTCATCATATTTTTTGCATTGATAATATTTCTTATGACATTGATAATTATGAACAACTGACGACAATGTCAATAATTATGACAATGATGATAATGAATATGATGAAAATGACATGAATTTTTATTATGATGCTAACTCTAATAATGATAAAGATGATGGGGGTTACAATGACAATGAGGATGGTGATGTTAATAACTTTGGCCAATATTCCCAGTTTTTAAATGTTGTCATGGTCATAATCATAATCATTATCTTTAGCATCGTATTCCAAGTCATCACCATATGATCATCATTATCATTATTTTAATTTTGTCATCATCAACAACAATAATGGCATGAATGATGATGATGATGTCCATGACGACAATGACAACAATGACAACAATGATGATAAAAATTACATTAATTGTGATGATGGGAATGATGAAAATTATAATGATGATGATGATCATCATCAATCGTCTGTCAAAAATAGAGTTTTTATTTCTCTTGCCTATATCATTTGTCCTGATAACCCTTTTGTAGTACTTGTAACATTTTTTGGGTTGATGATATTTCTTACGACACCTATAATTATGAACAATTGATGACAATTTCCATAATCATGGTGATGGTGACGATGACATGAATGGTGATTATGATGATAATTCAATGATGACAATAATGATAATGATGGTGATGGTGATGATGACGATAATGAAGATGATGCCAATGATTATGATGATGCTAATGACCTTACATTCATGGATTCATGAACTTACTACTTTTAAGATCATCTTCTACATATGTATTACTATAATACTTTTTACATTTTTTATTTCTCTTGGGATATTTTTCTCTTGTCAATAGTATATATTAGATTTCCCATATACATGAGATAGAGTTAGAGGGTCACCTCATCTATAGATGCCCCATTTATTATGAGATTCAAGGGATGTTTTATTGCCTTTATCATGTTTTGGAAGGATAATTTTTTACTCTCTTTCAATATATGTCTAACTCTATTTATGAGGAAGGTCCTCGGATTCAGAAATTTATATAAGGCCTTATGTGGCCTTCCCCTTTTCAAATATTCCAACGGGATCACTTCCATACATGTTTTCTTTCCTACATAGGGCCGAAATTGACAAACCAATATTTAAACTTCTTCAACTATAAAATTGGTGATTCCTCATACCTCTTCCTAACCCCCTCAATATGACATCTTTCTTCAGAGATACTATTAAGAATTTCCCATAATAGATGGCAGGTTGGATGCCATAGGATGTATTACCCGACTTCATGCTGAGAAACCAAGTATTAGAAGAAAATGATTGATTTATCTTAGCTTGATAATTACTTGTGAATGTTTTTTGACTTCTTATTACTTAGATTGTCTTCTTGATCAAGTAATTACACAAAAAATGAAATACATAAAGGTCACAAGGAAAAGAACACTAAGAATTAGACTTCGATCCAGCGAAAAACCTCATAAGCGGGAAAACCCAAAAAATACTTCTATTATAAAATTAGATCAAAATGAGATATACAAGACCCAAGAACAAGATCAAGATTTCCACAAATATCCAAGCCAACCCTACTCCAAGACTCCTCTAACCAAGTCAAAGAGAACAAAATTTAGCGTTGATTAAGCACTCTAAAATAAGGCCAAATCACAGAATTTTTGATCTTGTAGTGAAGGATGAAGTTTAGAATTGTAATTTTCCTAGAGAAGCAACAAAATATTCACATTTGTTTGTAGAAACAAGATGAAAAAATAATATTTTATTTATCCTTTAATTCCAGTTGTCTATTATTCTTGTTTGACACAAGAAATGATGATTTGTGATGATAAGTGATTGGTATTCCATGTGATCGATTTGACTAATATATATACCTATCCAAGAGGGTCAAATAACTGCCTCTCAGTCTAACCTATTCAAGGAGGGCCAACTTGGTCTTGTGTTGGTTCTTTGACTCAAAATAAAAATTCCTCTTATTTTTCATTCAAAAGTCCAAATGGGACTTGACTCAAACACATTTCTCTTAACTCAAAATAATTTTTTTTTGACTCTATAAGCGTGAAGGACATGATTTTACCAAAATGAAATATCAATAATGGATATAATAATAAATATTAATGACAAAAAATGCATTTTTATTGCATTATGAAGACCGACACTAGTTACATTTTTCAACACTCCATCTAAACTAGGGAGGTACTCATAATGAGATAAAAAAGTACTCTCAAGTTGAAATATTCATATAAGAAGGGATTTGGATTGATAAGAATCAACGATTATTTACATCATCATAGCCAACATTGTGAAAATAGCAAGGCCTTGACTATCAAGTTTTATCTCTCCATTAGATTAGAGCACAATTTTGGGAGGCATAAATTTGGACACCACTACCTCTCTAAGCACTTACCCCACCACGTTGTTCATTAGGTATGTCCTAATCCACTGTCATAGGATTTGACACTAGGAAATGTTGATCCCAATGACTATTCTTATCTTGGATTAATGTACTTGACTTATGGTAGTTAGTCCTAGTCAAAGTACAAATTCTCATAGAATATTTGTCACAAATGTTTATCCAATCCACCATTCTCCCTACTGGTGTCTTTACTAGGATTACGACTGTAAGTGCTGACCATAATATATGACACATGGATAATATGGTGTCCACCCTCACTCCCTCTGAACCAAGGAGGAGACAACCACAAGCATAAGATTTTCTTAAGAATACCCATCATTTTCATAGAGAATAACATAATTAATTTGTTTTCATCACATGCACTTTTAGGATTAAGAATTCATAGATTTGTGAAAAAATATTTCTTCTTTTGTCATTTTTGGAAAGAAAATAAAAAAGTGAAAGCCAAAATAATTAAAGATACACTAGAATGATTTATCTAGGTCTAAACTCTAATGTTGAAGTGAAAATTCATGTAAAATTCATGTAAAATTCATATCTATAGTTGTGCCAAGCTTATGAAAACCTCATTCCTTAAGTCCTATATATATGAAAAAACAAAAGAAATAAAAATAAGCCTTAATGAATGGTAACTCGTGTATTCACTCCCTCTTTGGAAAACATATGAATATATACACTCCTAGTCACATTTCATCACATTTGTTTAATGGTTAAATCATGAAGTCCTGTTTTCCCCTTACATTTTCACTTCATCATTTATGCACCTAATTGAGGATCTAGGGAATGTTTGTTTCCTAAGGGTTTCATGTTTACTCTTGGTTTACTTATGTCACACTACGGTTAGTTTATGTGATCGAGTGAAATACTTAAGTTTGTGGAGTTATTAGAAGAATGTATTAAGTTAGTCACCACACACACACGTATTACATGTCTTTGATCCACATGTTCGTTGGAGACTCATTTCTTGAGAACTTCACTGGAGACTAATTTAGGGATTTTATGGTATATCTTAGCAAATCTCTTGGTAAGCATTGTCATTCATCCTTTCTTTTCCTCAAGACACTTGATAATATTGAATTCACTCCCAATAATACATGGATATGGGGAGTATAAATTACTTGTACCGGAAATAGAATTGAGAAATAGAGGTTTTCCATTTGCGATATTGAAGTCTTTGACATTGGATACATGGTATTAGTCCTCGATGTCAATTAATGAAAATTGTATTGTCATAATGCGAAAAGAGGTAAACATATTGGTAACCTTGATGTCGTGATCATTCCAAATAATAGCCATTCCCCCCAAGTATATCTAAGCATCAATCACTACTACATGGAAATTCCTCCCCCATTTGCTAATTATATGAGGTAGAACTTCACTTCATATTTTTGTTTCTTATATCAACATTATTGATGGGTGCTTCATGATCCAATTTTCACTTAGGATTCTTTGTTTTCCTTTACTATTGAGGCCCCTCACATTCCATGAGACTATTTTCGTGGAGAATTTACACAGAAAGGAAGTATAATGTGGCTAAAAATCATGTTTCAAGATTTAAGTTCTTGGACAATGCCACTTCATGACTCATATATTTCCTTAACTCGGGACCAAATGGTGAAATTGATGGCCTTAAGGGAAATTGAACAATGGAAATCTCAAAAGAGGTGACTTTTGACTTTATCACATACAAGTTAATATACTAAAACAAATATCCATAACAATTTCATCAATCAATGAATCATTAAAAAAATATCCAAAACAATTTCATGAAACAATGAATCATTACATTATAAAATACAATCTATAAATATTTTGGGAACTTTTTGCTAAACCATGCTTAAAACCAACATATTTAATATTAATATTTAACAATAATATGGACAATAACACATTTTCATAAATTAAGTAACATGTTATAAATCCTGAGAAATGTCACTAACAGAAAATTAAAAATCATGTAACTAATGGGAGTGACCACTCAACGCCACCATAAGACAATTAATCTATTAATGCTAAGATTAATGTGGAGAAAGATCTACAAAGGAAAAAGGAAAAATTATTTTAACTTTATTTTTTTATTACGTGCAACATGAGGATCTCAAGATATAATGAAAAGCATAATTAATTTTATTGCATTAAGAAAATCCAAGCACATTTTATGACTTAGCAAGGAAGATATGTATAATACCCATCTCAGCGACACAACATGGGGTT
>APFE030226331.1:0-11761 GCA_000404065.3 Pinus taeda | reverse complement strand
AGAAATTTTTTAAACACTTCGCTCCATTCTAAGAAACAAAAGAAATAATAGAAATAAGGATGGACAAAAAATATTCCTTTCCTAGTAAGTGTTTCCCACCATTCATTCCACTCACTGGAGTTAATTCATAAAACAAAGATAACTGTTATTTCACACTCTTTTGGAAAATCCTATTGAGCTTCTTCTGTGATATATCTATTCTTTTATGGATTCCTTGATATATTGATCAAGGTTTGATTCCTTCGAGATTAATTAGAGCAAAGAAAACATGAGCACTCTTAATTTCGAGTTCAATGCCTCTGATGGTGGAATGGAGGCAAGGGAGGGGTTGCCATCATGGTCATAACTCCAAGTTCATTGTCTCTTATGGTGGGAGGGGAAGGGAGGGTGTTGCAGTTGTGGTAGTGCTCATGAAGTTTTCTCTTTTACATTATATATAGGGAGTTCAAAACAATTTGAATGGAATCATTGTCGGCACTAGGTAAACTGAATTTAGTGTGATAATGGATCAAATGAAGTATTTGTGATAATTTCTTGAACAAACCTTAGGATCCATTTTATCATAGAGAAAAGCATTTGCATTAAAAACAACTCAATATTTCATGTGACATTCATATTGTATGCAACTTATTTTTCATTAAAAACAATTTAGCTTTTCATGTGACATTCTTTTTTTGTTCAAATTTCTTTTATTTCTAATCTGAATTACAATTGTAATTTGAAATAAATTTTCTAGTAACTCTTAATTTACCAATCGTGCATGGACATCATATGAATCATTCACAATATAATATGAAGAAAAAATGTGTACCTACTTGATATGCATTAAAACATGCTTCTACTACTTAATGTGAATTACAAGTGTAATATTAGCTTGATCTCCAATACATCTTAAACCATATTTTCATTTCATTTTTTAGTACTATTAATTTTGTTATGTCCTACCTCATTTTATGGTCAGCATTATAACAAAAATATGCATTGTACTATAAGACTAGTACTAACATGTAATATTGATTTTTTTTTTCCAGAATGCTATGGGTAATATCCGCAAAGATGATGATACCGACTATTTCTAGGTTACACCATATATCATGGATGATGATGATGAGGATGACGATAACAGTGGTGATGATTATGCGGATGAGATTATCAAGATGGTCATGATGATGATCATGGAAATGATCATGAGGATGATCTTGACTATGATTTTTGTGGTGCTAGCTAGCCATGTGTTATTTTTTATATTTAGTTGGGATGTATTAATATGGTAATCATACATTTGAATTTTATTTGATTCGAATAATGGTGATGATACTATCGGTACTATCTTGTTACTTTATGAATATGTTGAAAATTGTTTACATTTTTTTATGAGAATTATTGTGTATGATGAGATTCCTATTTTTTTTATGGATGTTGTGAATTTACCTTAGAATAATGATATCTATGAAACACTTTGATTCGGTAATCATACATTTACTTTTCGCTGATTTGATTAAATATGACGATGATATTATCATTTTTATTTCTTTATTTATGTATATATTGAAAATTATCAACATTATTTTGATGGAGAATTATTATGTATGGTGATATTACTATGTTTTGATGGATGTTGTGAATTTACCTTAGAATAATGTTGTTCACAAAATATTTTGATCTGATAATCACACACTTGAATCATAGTTGATTTGATTAAAGATGATGAGGATATTATTAGTATTATCTTGTTACTTTATATATGTGTTGACAATTGTCAATGCTTTTTGATGGATAATCATTATGTATGATGATATTAGTATTTTTGGATGTAATGTTGTGAATTTACCTTGGAATAATGATATCTGCAATAAATGTTCATTTAGCAGCCATATATGTATATTGAAAATTGAGAATGATTTTTTGATGGAGAATTTTTTATATATGAGGATAATGCTATCTTTTTTATAAATGTTGTCAATTACCATTAAATTTTTTTTAAAATATTAAGTAATTGATTTGAACTGTGATACCTTCTTAAATGTGTTATATATGAAAATACCTCCTCATCAGCTTGGACGAGAATACTATGTTGTTTGTTGAAATAACCCTTTCTCCTAGACTATATAAGACTATAATACAAGTTATGTACTTGCATGAGGACCACATTATCATATTATATAACAAGTTCTCCCCTTCATCTAACATTTGTTACCAAAATTCTCACTTAGAGGAAAAAAGCTCGAGTTAACTAGAATTTGACACTCTTGTTCACTTTCGGAAACTCATATAGTGGAATGTGATATCCTTATCCTCATATTTAGATTTTTCCTAAAATAAAAACCATACAAAAGCAGGAAAGCATTGTAAAGCATGGGGGAGATTTTTCCTAAGCATAAAAACATCTAAAAAGTGGAAAAATCCATTTTTATATGAGGAAACATTGTTCATCCAAAATATTTTGCCCAAATTGAACAAACGAAGAATTTGGGAAATATTAATAGGCTTCACTTTCATATATATTGGAGGCTTGGCCATTGAGAAAAGGATGGGAATTATTGTATTGTCATGCTACTGAGATCTATCTTGAGAGGAGAGTTTTGGATATAGGACTTGGGGGAGGAGTTGTTGCAACTACATCTGATGGTTGTATCTTTCCTCCAGTTCCTTTATTAATATAGACTGGTTGTTCTTCCTTCCATATTCTTCTAATCATTCTTTAATTCTTCTATTTAACTAGTGAATGTATGGGATTTTGGTTTATATTTATGTATTCAGTAATATTTATATGTTTATGATAGTTTCAATTATCAATATATTATGTTGTGAAGGTTTCTTTGTTCTCTCGCTTATGCGTAGGACCAAGCTTTGGAGCTAGCTAGAAGCACTTCCCAGCTACACAGAAAGTTCAAACAAGACTTGCATGTGAGGACTCATAAGAATTCATTCTCTTCTTCTTAATATGTACTCTACATCTTGATCTAATAAGAATACCGATCCTTAGGAGAACCTTTCTCTTACTCAAATTTTCCTAGGTTTTCAGGATAAACTGAGAGGGTTTTATGTTCATCTAACCATGCATTAAATCCTATAGAAAAATGTATCTAGAAACTGTAATATATTTCACTATGTGATTGAAATTAGTAAAATGAACCCATAAAGGGGGTCATAAATGGAAATAAAAGTAAAACTCTAAACAAGAAGCCAAAAGTAGATATAACCATGGATGCAAAATTGGAGTAGAATTGGATATTAAATTAGCCATAAAAACAAGATGCAAAAAATGACACAAAAAGGGTTTTAAAATGTAATTGAAAAATGGGGCAAGACTAGACACAAAGAAGCGAACAAAATAGGGCATACAAAAGGATACCAAATTGGGTGCAAATAAGGATACAAGAATAAACACCAGAATGAGGACGCAAAGAATGGTCTAAAATTAGGATGAAACTTTGTGTGCAAAAAGTATGTAAGAAAATACACCAAATAAGATGCAAAAATGGGACTAAAAATGGATGAAACCAAGGATGCCAAAAATGATGCATAACTAGATGAAAATTCAAACTAAAATCTAGGTACAAAATTAGATGCAAATGTGAATACAAAATGTGGCAGAAAAAATGATGCAAAATTAGACACCAAAAAGGATGCAAAATTGGACATAAAAAACACAGCAAAATTGGACACAAAAGTAGAAAAAATGGTGCAAAATTGTTCATAAAATTGGCTCAAATTTAGATGCAAATTGAGATGCAACATTTGATGCAAAATGAGGTGCAACAAATGATTCAAAATTTGGTTCCAAAACAAATGAAAAGGTAGATGAAAAAATGGCTCAAAATTCAATGTAACATTAGACACAAAATGGCATACAAAGGTGGACGTAACACATGGTTCAACATAGGATGCAAGAAATGGTGTTAAAAATGATGCTAAATTGGATGCAACAAATGGTGTGAAAAATGATGCTAAATTGGACGCAACAAATGATGCAAAATTAGATGTAAAATATGGTGCAAATAGTATGCAAAAAAGGAAGACAAAGAAAACACAAAAGTGGATGCAAAAAATGGTGCAAAAATGGATCGAAAATTTGGCACTAAATCAGATTCAACATATCGTGCAAAATTGGATTCAAAAGATGGTGCGAAAAAATGCAGAAAAAATCACGCAAAAATAGATGTAAAATTAGGTACAAAATTAGACGCAAAAAAAAATGGCATAAGACTAGATGCAAAAACTAGCACAAAGTAGATGCAAAAAAAAGGCACTAAATCAGATGCAAAAGGTGGTGTAAAACTCGATTCAAATTATGACAGAAAACTAGAAGCAAAGAGTGGCACAAAATAGGAAGCAAAAAATTAGGCAAAAATAGATGCAAAAAATGGCACAAAAATAGAAGCAAAACCTGTTATAAAAGCAAATGCAAATCTTGGTGCAAAATATGATGCAAAAAATGATAAAGAACTTGGCGTAAAAAAAGATGAAAAATTTGGCGGAAAAAAGGATTCTTTAAAATTGTTCAATAGATTCACATTTAGCACCAAGATGCTCATCCCAGTTGAGGGAAAAAAACACTAAAATCTGGTGCTAAATCTGGTGCAAATTGCCTATTTTGTTGTAGTGATGATCTTCATCCTTACAACAAAAGTAGCTTGAGAGAAAAAGCTTCCCTATGGGTGTTTATTGTTTAAACAACAGAGTTATTCTAAAGCTTTTGGGGGAGATTTTACTTTAGTAGTATTTTAAGACAAATGATGGTTTTGATTTAACGAAAGAGAATGGCCTTTTGTATTCCATGCTGTCATGACTTAGCAAAAAATTTCCTCATGGCTTCATGTACTTTCTCAAGGATTTTCAATTGCAAAGAAAAAAATAGACAGTTGAACCTACGATGGGGTGGAACATGACTCACCCTTCATTAGTTGCAGGAAATATTAGATCTTTAACACATAAGTTTCATTGTGTATTTAAAATGTGTAATATAAATCATATTTAATAAAGATAAATGATGTTGATAAATTGTATATATTTATGTGCTTCCCTTTTGAATGGACATCTTGGGATATGTGATACATGTGTATGATATGACATGGAAAATATTTCTATGATGGCTACGTAATATTCAGATGATTGATGTTAATGTTCTCTTATGAGTTATTTTTTCATGATTTTTAGCATGGAATCAACAGATACTTAATCCTAATTATCTTGAATGTTTTTGGTTATAATAGTCCTTTTTTCTAGTAAGATGTTATTGCTAAGAAGTCATGGGATTTGAATCCCTTAACTTCTTGGATAGCCAAGATGGTTGGTTGTTTGTGAAATACTCTTACTAAGTCTTAACCAAGTGAGCTTGATATACTTGAAATAGGCCAAAGAAGCTCTAAATGTACTTATTATCATCAAGGGGGCATATTGTTAATGAAGACCTAGATGTAAGAATAAAATACTTAATTGTAAAGTGGAAACATAAAAGAAGGATTCTTCACAAAAAATATAGAAAAAAGTCTTAAAGAGGTCACTCAAGAGTTGCTGAACTAGTGTAAAGTCTATTGGAGGGATTCAATTCGTCTTGTATGGCCCCTATTAGTGATTATGATTCACCTTCAATAAGCCAGATGCGGGATTTGACAGCTACGTTTTATCCTTATTTGGACTAAATTATGGTTGAACAACTAAAAGGTATCAATTTTTTAAGATAAGAAGACTTAGAGATCATTTGGTGTTGGTTACTTCAAATGATAATGATCATTGTGAAGTTAGGCATTTATGTTGGCCTTGTGGTGGGTTGTAAACCTTGTTCCTTTCTGGTCAAAGAGTGTGAGAAATTTCACTCAAATGGAGGGAAATTATGAACAATGACCTATTTTGACACATCAGAAGAGAATCTTGGCAAATGGATGTGGAGTCAAGGATTGTTGGATGCTTCTATAGGCTATTGAGTATGTCTAAACCTTCAAAAGTCTCATCAATAAGTTTCTACCTAATCAAGGTTAAAATTTATTCCTTGGAGTAGCTTGTGGAACTCTATCAAAAGCCTACAACCTTTAGAAATTTAGGGATTGGGAGTTTTTAAACTTATCCCTCAGTCACATAAGCTAGAAATTTTCATGACCATGATCTTTTCCATAAAGGGGGGGTTAGCACAAAGGTCCATTAATTGAACCATCCTTAAGTCATCAAAGACATTCTTAGATCTCCCAATGGTCCAATGGCATGGTGTTTTGTTAACGATAGCTAAGTTAGGTCATTATAGATCATTCTTTGCATTGCCCTATGGATCAGTGGCATGGTGCCATGGTGATGCCATAATTAGACCAACCCTAACTCATCAAATACATTCTCAGTCCTCTCCGTAACTAGTTTCCTAGTTAATTGTACGGTCATTTGATGAAGGCATGTCCTTTAGTTGAAATCCATCAACTAGATGAAAATAATGGATGAAGATCCAACTGTTTTGAGTGTAGTAAACATGAACCAAAATCTATCAAGTGAGAGAGATTAACACCAATTTTTTTTTAGGAATAGAACATTTTGCATCGGAAAAAAAAGGAGGGGTATGTTAGGAATAAAATAACATAACAATAAAACAAGAATGAAAAAAATAAAACATAGATTGAAGCAATAAAAGGGAAACATCAATGCACATGGTTCATTGGATTTTGACTACATCAATGGAGAAATAGCCAATCATTTCTTTTAGTACATTCAACAAACTAAAGGGAATACAATCTATAACAAATCTATTGAAACCTTCTCTTCTCTCTCTCACATTCTCCTCTCTCTCAATTACAAATTTATCTCAATAATAAATAGAAAAAATATAGTTCCCTCATAAAAACAATGTACCTTAATAGAAAATAAAACCCTAACATAACATATACCATCATATATATTCCCTAGTGATGAATGGTATAGAATAACTATGAAATTATAATATTTTCGAAGAATTTTTTTCTAAAAAAATATCTTTGGGGCACTACCCGCAAACCACTATTAGGTGGATCCAAATATCTATAAACATCCAACATGTATCTCCTAATGACAATATTAGTGGGGGAGTGATTAAATATAACACATATAAATCAAGAAAATAAACAGCCTACAAAATCAATAACTTACGACTTGGAAATTGATTATAACAACTCCTTTGCTACTGCACTTGCTATATTATGCTTCATCTTTGGACCAATGATTTTTCATCTCAATAGTAATGCTTGAAGGAAAACTTAAATTGAGAAGATACTATGCTTTTCCTTGATTACTACCATATTTAACATGTCTACATGATTCTAGCTCATGTGTATATTTTATAGATTCAACAATCCCTCTTATGAAATTTATCATATGAAATGGTACATAAGTTTTATATTCTTATCATAGAATGAAAGGTTTATTTATTTTCTAGATGAATGGAACTCTCACTATCACTATGCAACTTGTTATTTTTCTTATTCTTTCTCGATTCTTACATTAACCTTTGTAACCAAATCACCTGTTTACTATCCTCTATAGTATAAGCATACTCTCATATTGTTGAAATTTCAACAACATTTTGTAATTTTGAAATCTAACTTATTATTGTTCCTCTTGCAGTAAAAACACACAAGATCGTGCTCTTCCTATTATCTATATCATCTTCCATATGTTTCAACATATCCATGTAGAACAATGTTTCAACCTACAAAGAATAATTGATCAGTAGTAGAACCTCTCAAATACTTGAGAATACAATTGAATACCTTCCAATGCTCTTTACATAGATTATTCATATACCTATTGATCTTGGACATGTAGTCTATCTCTTCCTGTGTCTTGGGACACACCATTTTAGTAAATATTAAATGGCTAGCCAAAGGTGTACTAACTATTTTTGCGTTATTCATTTTAAATATTTCCAACACCTTTGCTATGCATCACATTGAGACAACGTTAATTTATGATTTTTCTTGTATCTTGTTCTTCTCATACCAAGGATTTTCTTTGCATTACCTAAATCCTTCATAGTGAATGAATTGGCAAATTTTGTTTTGAGCACATTTATATCTTACATGTTAGATGCTACCACAATCTTGAAATCTATATCCAATAACAAGATAATATATTTTTCATTATCTAGTCTCTTAAAATAAACACAGTTGATAGACAAACATCTACAACGGAGCTTGCTTTAAACCATACCATGTCTTCCTCAACATGCATACTAATTTTTCCTACTCCTTGGGTTCATATCCCTATGGTTATTGCATGTAAATATTTTCCTCTAAGTACCCATGGAGAAAAATTGTCTTTGCATCTAACTACTTAAGATACAAATATTCTACTTCCACTAAACCTAAAATAGTACTAATTGAGCTAATTTTTACAAAAAGTGAAAATATTTCATCAAGATTTTCAAGTGCATGTGTTTCCTCCTAACAGGTCATATGTTCAAAGCTAGAGGGTGGTAGATTTTGTTTGTCGTCATAGACTTAGCAATCAAATCGCTGCATTGAGGTGGGTCCCTTGTCCCACAAACAAGGGGGTCTCATACACAAATTTGGTGTCCGTCTTGGCTGTGACTTTAAAAATAGACAATAATAATAATAATATACCTTTCTTTTGTGAAAACACCTTTATAACAAGTCTGGCCATGTACCTCTTTTTCCTTGATCATTTTCCTTCAAGCTGAAAACTGATTTATTCTACAATACTATTTTAACTATAGGTAATAGGACCAAGTCCCGAATATGGTTATGTACCAAAAATTCCTATTCTTTCATTCCTAGCTCCCATTTATTTATGGTTTCTACCTACATTAGTTCTTCATATATTTTTCATTCACCACAATTGGTAAAAAGGACATAATACAATGGAGAAGAGTATCATTTGGGGGTTTTGCATAGCCTATTTGATGTTCTAAGAACACTTGTAGGTGTCAAAGGCACCTATTGCTACTTAATTATTGACCATTTTGATTTTGTGGCACCTTTAGGAATAAATTTTCCATGATTCATAAAGCACTATGTATTGTGTGTTTTCCCTTTCCCATTTCCTTCTTTGCATCTAATATTTGTATGTGACCTTCTCTTAAATACCACAAATATTCTCCTAATAATTTTTTGACTTTCATAATCCCATAAGCATCATCTAAATTCATTAATTTCATATCCAATAAAATCACACTCTTTGGATTTTTCCTCAATCTTTGTTCTATTTTGTCTATCATTAAACAAAAATGTTGCTTAACTAGAAGTATTTAGAAATGAGTAGTTACCTTTTTACCTATACATGCCTCCTGTAGAATGTCATCGTCCAAGGAAAAATAAGGCCCATTATTTATTAAGTAAATAGTAGTATCAACAAAATCTTCCTAAAATCGTAAGGGAAATCTTGCATACGATATCATACTCCTTGCACACTCCATGATTATCTTATTCATCCTTTCTCACAAACCATTTTCTTATGTTTTTCCTAAAACTATCTTCTATCTACTAATCCCATAGTATGATAGTAACTATCAAGCTCCTTGTTTCAATATTTTCCTCCATTATATGATCTTATACCCATAAAGTTATTTGTTGTCTCATTCTCAACCAAATATTACCATTTCTTAAAATGATCAAAGATAACAAATTTGTTTCTAATCCAGTAAACCCAATTTTTACTAGTTGTGTCATTAATAAAACTAACATAATAATAAGAGCCACCAAGTGATGATACATGACTTGGTCTCCATAAATATGCATGCATAATCTTTAACTTTTCACTTTTATTTTCCTTCTAACTTTGAGAAATATGGCTCTTTTCTATTTCCCATAAACACAGTGCTCACACAAGTCTAAATCAACCTTCTTAGAATTTTAAAATAATTTCCTTTCTGTGGATTATCTACATCCACTTCTCACTGATGTCCGTTGGCCTGCGATGCCACAATGTTATATATTTTAATATAAAATATAAATAAATAGGTCAACATTACTAGTACATAAATACAATGTACCTACCTTCTACCTTTTTTGTATTATCAAATATCCTCTTGTGACCTTCCATGAATTTTGTATATATGTAATTGTACAAAATTCACTCCCAAAATTCCCTATTGAGATTATATTTATTCTCAAATAAAAAACGTGCCAACCTATTTCAAGAACAATTGGTTTCCATTTCATTATTTTATCCATATCTTACTATTTTCCATAATGTTACATGGTTCATCATCACCCAAAAAAACCTATCCAAAATCACCTTGTTCATAATCATGAAAATATTTCCTATGGAGTGTGACATGAATTTAATACCATATTTCTACTACCTAAGAATCGACAATGTTATCAACTAACAATATTAAAGCCTCTTGTAACACATCACTACTACAATTTCTTCCTTATCATTCTTATATTGTCGATCACATTTTTTCTTTTCTTTTAGAGGCCCACAATGTTCTCATGAAATTTCATCCCACAATGGTACCATTCTAGCATCCCTATAGATTTGGATCTACCCTTCTTAGAACTTTGTTCTTCTTCCTCAATTTCTAATACAATATTCCTTGACATCATACTCAATTGCAAACATGTATCACTACTACTTGTAATCAACAACTAATCCACAATTATCCTGAAAACAAAATACAATTACCTCCTTGTTCAATCTTCACTTGATCGCACAACTGAGCTTTTAAAATTATTCTTATTGTTGTCATCCCTTTGTTAATGCATACCTTTATGTTCCTTAAATCAACACCATTCTTACTGTTGATTACTTCCCAAGTCAATATGTTATACTTCAAGGTAGACAACCTCCAATATGTCTGCACCATCACCACACAATCAACAAACCTCAATTCAATTTAATTTGAAAACAAAGATTTACCTCAATTTGTTGTAAGTGTTTCTTCCTCTAAGAGCTTCTTGTATATTTCTCTAAGAGCTATAAAGCTAAAATATTTTTGTGGTTCTAATACCACTTGATGCAGTTTTGATCACCCTAGCTGCCAATAACCCCTAGGCTACTCCACACTCATGTCCATATTTACATGAAATTCAATAATATTTCAAGCTCATAGGTTGATGCCGATATACCCAAATCTACACCATCCATATGACAATGGGTTCGACTCTTTAACATATTTAGTGCTAAACAATATAAATTACCCACACCTTTCTCTTGGTTGTTGAAAAGGGGATTCTCCTTTCCACTTAGAAACGTTAATACCAAATTTGTCCTCTAAACTAGGCAATATGAAGGTTGGCCAAGCAGAGACTTAAAAATCGAACACAGTCTTGGGAATGTTTTTTGCATAGTTTAAAATATTGATTTCTTGGGCTCATTGAAATTATGCATTAAGGATTTCCAAGCAGGTGAAGTGAATCACCTCTCTCTGAAATAAATTTTCCACGGCCTTGACTTGCTTCTTAACAATATGAATGACTTACCTCTCTTCATCATGTTTGCAATATGAGGGTTCAAATTTGATAGTTAGCAACTCATCACAAAGGTGTTTGGACCATATTAAAAAAAACCAAAGTGCTCTATTTTTTTGGCTGATGGTAGTGTAGAGCTGTAACAAGGGCCTTTTTCACCTCTACTTATCTCACATTACAAGTCAATCCGGGAGCGTTTTGTTATTGCAAAGGGTATCTCGATTTGAGGCTATTTGTCAGAGTAATGCTTAGTAGTATAGGTCTAATAAATACAAGAGTAAACGGATGCTAAGCTATGCTAAATTACTTTTGCATAAAGAAATCACACACGGCAACTTTGTCAGTCAAGGGTATGGAAGCAGTAACCCATC
>APFE030226322.1:0-10733 GCA_000404065.3 Pinus taeda | reverse complement strand
ACTATGGGAGGATACATAACTAGGTTTCTGTAGCCTTGAAGGATGATGTGATTTCATTTTTTATGTTATATTTTATTCTTAACATTCATAAATCACTTCGCTGCATTCATTTAATCACTTAAACATATCATATCAATCCATAAATCATCATTATGTTAAATAAAGTGCAATTGTAATAAACTGCTATGCTACAATACATAATAAAGAAATATACACACGAGACATCGATTTTACCATGGTTCACCCAAATGTTAGTTACATCCACAGGAACTATTTCTTATAATAAGAAATCTTGTACAACAAATAGTTCTTCACCTATGCACTAAATTACAGCTCGTTTATGCACTTAGGTGAAAATATAGGCCTTTGTGCAATCAGTGGTAGAATCAGACTTCTATGCAATCAACTGCAGAGCCTTGCTTCTTTTCCCAAACAATATATCACAAATTTCAAACCATAACATAGATATAGATCCCAATGATGATTATTTTCTTATTGCTTGACCCTATATATATTATTACATCAAAGGTTATATTGTTACAATACCATTGTCCAAATACCATGGACTTCCTTAAAAAAATAGTTAAAACCATTGATCCTTTACATTATCACATGATTTTACAAAAATGAGGGGCTTTGGCTGATTTTGATTCCCTTATAGCACATGGTATATTCCAATTGCTTCATTGTGTGGTCCACTCTATACTTCATTGCACGTTCCACTATGCACTCTGCTCCACAAAATGCAGAATCTTTGAAAAAACTAGGCCAAGCTGGGATACACCCAACGAGCCACCAATACTCACATGTGACTCATCCCGAGTCACCCAGCTTCTTTACATTCATACGTCACAATTTCTATCTACTTTGACATAATCCAAAATATATTGAGGTAACTCGCTACATCGAAGCTCTCTGAAGCATAGTTTATAGTCCAATTCCCACTTTCAACTGCCAGTGGCGCTAAGAATTTTCTCCTTTCTTCTTCACATGGAGGTTTTGGGAACAGGGTTGTCCCTCTACAACTTCAACCTACTTCCATTTACTCTTCCTTGGCTCAATTCTCCATTTAAATTCTCTAATTGAACTTCACCTCCATCAGTAAATACTTGGTAATGTAGGTGCCCAACCAATGCATCTTGAATTTTCTTGGAATTTTCACAAACTTACTATTATAGAGGAGAACAAGGTCTCCTAGCTGGAACTTCATCTGCTTAAATGTTTGTCATGCCACATCTTTTCTATTTCTTTTTCTACCTACTGATGAAATCTTGCTATAAATTTCTCTCCTTCCAAAGCAATCAACTGTGACATTCTTTCCTCCATTATATCAAGGTTTGCCATATCTATAAAATTTGTAATCCTCAAGCTAGGCACAATGTATTCCATGGGAATCACCACTTATTTCCCATAAACTAACCTGAAGGGTGTCTTCCCTGTCAACTTTTTACATGTGGTCCTACAAGCCCTTAGTAATGCTGGAATTCAAAAGTCCCAGTCATCTCTATTCACATTGCATACCTTAGTTAGTGCATTCTCCAAACTCTTATTGAATGCTTCTACTGGTTAAATAATTCATGTTGTTATCATCTTATCCAGCTCCATCTTTACCTTCTACATTGGATTTTTCCTATAAGGTCTTTGTTTCACTGGCTTCATATTAGGCTTAAGGGGAATCTTCATGACCCTTTGATCTCCTACTATACCCTTCATTTATGAAAACTTGGTGGGAGATAGTTCTTGGTATTCATGAGGTAACTTTGTAAATTTACTAATTGTCTCTTCATCCCAATAGTATCCTATTGTTTCAAACATAGGCTCCTTCTCTAATCCCATGTTGACCTTCTTATTCTTCATTGGATTCGTTATCTCTGGAATTCCTGGCTCAGGTCCAGTTACTTTGCAGTATCCTTTGGATTATGTTATGTCAATGTTGTGAGGATTTTCTTCTTCTTCTATAGTAATGTTATAACATTCTAGTGCATTTTATCTTCGTAGCCCAATCATGTTTCTACCATTTTAATGGGATCGTATTCTCAAATATCCTCTTCTTAATTGTCTGAAGGGCCAAATTTATCTATGAAAAATCATCCTCAAATTTGAATGTTAATATGAAGCCATCAACCATGTCTGGCGAGTTTACTATACCATGTCAAAGATTTTCTTCCAAGTACCAGTTATTAGGGACTACCACTAATGTATGAATGAATCCATGTACCCATTCTTGTTGTGGAATCTCCTTCCATGCTATAGTGCATAACTGGATATACTTCCTAGGATTAGTTTCACCATCATATTTTATCTCTATTTCTATATTTATCTATCCAAACCTTATCCATATCAATCTTCAACATTCCTTCCATCCTCCTATATTCTTAATATGTGCACCTTGGCATCTAGTAGGGGTAGATTTTAGGGGTATATCTAAGGCTAATAAACTTTTATTATGTGGAATGTGTTGTTCATAATCATCAAGAAAAGTATTTAAATCACCCAAGCCATCATAAGAAGGCATATTACATACCTCAGATATCATACAATGAACTCATTCGATAAGTCCTACACAACACCTTGCAGATACTTCATGCAACCTATTCTGCTAGTTTTCCAACTCTTCTTCTGAGTCTGAGGTGAAAGAAATATCATGCTCCTAAGTCAAATTTCCTTCCACAATAGGGTTAACCCAATCATGTTCCTTTGTTTTCATTTGATAGATATTATCTATATCAGGTGTGAGGTATTCTTCTCTAACTGGTTTTGTATACCTTACCCCTTTTGATGGATCGAAGGGAACAATTACCCTCATATTGTTCCCTTCAAATATCATATGTCCCTGCTTTAGATTAATTATAGCCATATTGTCAAATGCTCAATAAAATCCAAGCATTTCAGGATAGGGGTTATTGTCATCAACGACCTCTATTACTTCAAAATCAGTGAAAGCACGAACTTTGTCAATGTCCACTGTTGCACCTAGTAATATTCCTATGGGGAAGGTCCTTTTGCTAATTTGACATCCTTAATTGAATAGGTGACCACTATTGCTCAACTTACCTATTAACTGCCATGTATGATCCCTTATGACATTAGCATCAAACCCCAGATCGAGTATAACCTAATCCATCTCATATATTCCTATTTGTGCACTAAGCCTCATCTCTCTTCCAGTTCTCTTTTGTCGATGAAAATTATTGAATGTGTGCATCACACTTCGCAGTGCTTCATTGGATGTATAGTAATGTATCAACTCCTAAAGCCCTTTGATAGCCTTTTAATCTCTTAACAATTTAATACAAGTCTATAGAAAATCTTTTAAAATACATGCTTAATTTTTTAATCATGGTCTTGTGTCGGAGCTGGATCATATGTTGAAGTTTAGCTTTGCATTGAAGCTTGATTCTCTACCAAAGCTGATGACACGTCACAACTAGTTTTTTGCTTTGGCTGTGCACTAGAATTGAACCTCCATCATCCATAAAGCTTCACTTTGCTTCCATAAATACTTATTTTTCCTTCTAAATATAAAAAGCATGAACTTTCTCAACATTTTTCAAACCCATGTACTTTCGTATTCTTTCTTCTCTTCTACTTTATCACTTGCGGTCGTAGTTCCAGTTCTAGTGATAATACTAATTTGAGGTTTGTCATTCTAATTTTCAGGAATTATCATTTGAATATTCTATGTAGGTTGTTGATTCCTTTTTCCTTGTATATTTTCCATGAGTACAGGGCATTCTTCAATTTCATGGTCAGAGGCTTTACACTGCTTACATGTCATTGCAGGGTTCTAACAATCTCTTGCAAGATGACCTGCCTAGCTGCACTTATAGAAAATGATTTGTCCACTTCTTCAACCAGTTCCAACAGCTCGACCTCTTCCTTGGTATCCTCCTCAACTAGCATGTTGTCCACTACCTTCATGTACATGTTTTTCTACTTGCACTTTATAAGTGCCAGCAGTGCACTCCATCATTAGTTAATAAGCTCAACAATTATTGTCATCATGTCCTATTGATTTACATAATTTGGAATATAGGCTTCTTGGAGTCTGCACATATTTTTATAATAGGTAATATTATTCTAAGCGATGTTGGCCTCTTGTCTTACATATCTCTCACCACAGGTTGGATCCTACATTTAAGTGATTCGGTGCCCCACTAGCCATGTAGTCGTTGAATATAGAACATTGTTCTTTAGAAGGGCCCTCTGATATTCACTTTGTACACCACACTTCTTCTCTAACTTCTTTAGTTTTCTTTATATCTTATATCTGTAGAGTTAGGTTTTCCAGTTGACTATCAATCTATTGCATACCTGCATTAGTATTGCCTACGCAAAGCTTCCAACTTCATCGCAATCTGTAGAGCTTCAAATTGACTTGTTATCTTTTGTTGTGTCAATGGTAATATGATATGCAGTAACATGAAAACTATAAACTATTATTGATGTTAAGGAATTTAGACTTCTGTGATCCATAACATTGTTTAGAGAATTTTCGGCGAAATCACATAAATGATCTTTTGTCGACATGTTTCGAAACGCATCGACAAAAGATCATTTATGTGATTTCGCCGAAAATTCTCTAAACAATATTCTTAATGTTGCTGTGGAGCTATGTCTAAGCTCATTTGATCCAATAATACCTTAAATTTTTTATCCAATTCCCAAACAGACTTAGTAGGTTTGTGTTTAGTTTCTTTCAACTCGGTGATGCACTACAATTCAGACTTCAGCTTCTTAAATTCTCTAATCAATGCTACTTTAATATATGCAAATATTCTAATATGATTACTTGAATACTTCATATACCATATCAATGCTCTATCTCATAATGTTGTAATGATCTGTGATTTCTTTAGAATTTAATCATTGATCTACTTCACAATCCATACATCTTGACATAAAAGCAATAATTGTTCTAGATCCTCCAATCCAACTCCTTTGAAAATATGAAGCTTAACATCATCAACCATATTCCTCCTTAGAGGGGGAGGGGGTGAGTAAGGGGAGGGGGGTGGGGAGTATGGGCAGTAGGGGAGAAGTGGGAGGGGGAGTGGGAGAGCGAGAGTCAATAAACCCCAGTTGTTACTAGATTTTGGCTTATGCAAACTCTCAGGCTAAGAAGGTGAATACTACAAAGTTACCTAGGGTTTATTAGAGTGGTTGTCTTCTCTTTAACTTTAAGATTAACTCAGAAGAGGACTATACACAGTCTCTACAAAGGTCTTCGAGTCTTTTCCATGAGCTCTCTCTCTGTATCTATTCTATATCCCTTTCCACTTTGTGTTTCTTTGATCTCTAGCTCATATTTACTCTCTTTTCTACCAAACATAAGTAAACTAGCAATCTCACTGCATATGTAACAATCCATTTCCAAATAGAAGCATCTTAATCAATGTTTCAAAGACATTAAATAATCACCTCACGGTCCTCTAAATAATCATCGTTCCACTTCTCTATAGGACACAACTGAATCTACTGCGAACTTAGTATTGAATCATCACAAGATGTTATGAATCCAAAAATCCACAACCCTCGAAATCTTCTTGTCAATTCTCTTGAGTTGCTATATTAGTTCAGGAGTACACACCATAGGTTTTCCACATTTAAAACAAGTATTTCTTTCAGTCAACCTCAATATCCACTTGTACAACTCAACAGGAAATGGTGGGAAGAAAATTTTGTATTGATTTGTAAAAATATACTTCTGTAACCGAGCTTTATATGTGAGATGAGGGTTTCCATCCCCTAGATTTGCAAATTTTCTCTCTTTCAATTCTAGCCAATATTGATTTTCCTTCTTCAACAAATGCCATAGATACATTTTTTGGTTTGGTTTAGGCTGAACCAGGTTCGATCTATACTGTGCACCAATAAAACCCTCAATAACTAGATCTTTCGGCAACGACCTGTAAGCATATCGCAGTCTCAACCGAGCTAACTATGTGGGAATGCGCAAACATGTTTTTGAAGCCTTAAGGATGATGCAATGTGGTATTTTATATTATATTTTATTTGTATCATTCACAAATCACTTCGACGCATTCCTTTAATCACTTAAACATATCATATGAAGCCATAAATCATGACTGTTTGAAATAAAGAGCAACTGTAATAAACTATTATGATACAATATATAATAAGAAAATATACACATGAGACACCGATTTTACTATTGTTCACCCCAATGTGGGGCTATGTCCTCAAGAATTGCTTCTTATAATAATAAATCTTGTACAAAAAATATTTCTTGACCTATGCACTAAAGAGTAGGTTGTCTATGCACTCAGCTATATACTAAGGCCTCTACACCCTCAGCTACAGTGCCTCGCCTTCTTTTCTGAAATAATACATCAAAAAAATTGAACTATAACACATATCTGGATCTCAACATTGATTCTTGTTGACACCTAATCCTTGTGATTGGGTGAATTATTGTAAATAAATAAATGAGAAATGTGAACAGTCATCGGGAGATGAACTAAAAAGTCTCTCCCTCATGTATATAAAAAACCTACCTAATTGAATGAATAATATGAATCAGTTTTTGTTTTGTGGAGTTACTGCCTGGCCTGACATGGTATCAGAGCCAGCTCCTTTTTTTAGCCTTTATGTCTTTGTAACTCCTCGTCTGCTTCACTTCTCCCTATATAGTTTAGTAATTGAGTGTCTGTATGCCTGTCTGATACTGCCTACATTCTGTCTGCAATATTCTATTTTATAAGACCTGCACCCTCCTCCTCTGAAGTGTTGTCCTGTCCAACATTGTCCATGCTATCCTGAAAGAAGCGTTGTACGTTCATTCTTTTTGTGAATGGTCTGACATGGTATCCATGCTGATTTTCGAAGGTTCTGACATGGTTCCAACGCTGTGTAGACCCTTCAGATCGAATTTCATGGTGTTTATTGAAAACTAGGCGGTGCTACGACAGTAATTCGCATACCTTAGTCACTATTTCTCCGTCTTATTCTTCGGCTTTCCTGTCTGTGAATACCGGCTTGAAGAGTCACGAGAATTTGTTTTTTATTTGTTGATTGCTATTGTTATTACATTCCTGTGCATGCTGATGATGCCATGTATTAAATCATTGTATATGTGCTTCAATCTAGCCGCCCTTGCTATGGTTTTGATACCGTGACCACCACCACTCATTGATGATTTTTGTTGTTACGCTACAAAGAACTGAATAGCCAGATTTTTTTGTAAGTAGGGTGGCCTGGAAGAGGTAGGCTGAGTGCTAAGCATCGAGAATACCTTGTACTGAGTGTTGAGCGACAAGGAAAGCTCACCATGAACCCTAAGCAGTAAGACTATACTGATTTTCCTGGTGGTGAATCGCAAAACCAGGAAAGAGACATGCTCGTAGGAATGAAAATGAGGATTTTCCACAAAGAACCCTCACCTCTCTCTGGACAGGCGCCTTGTAGCCTCGGTGGAAGCCTGGTGTACCCCTGTGTTGTTCGGTTGTTTAATTGGTTGAAGAGAAGTTATGGTGTTGCTTTGAGCGTTTGGTTTTTTTGGGACGGTTTGTCAACATTTCAATCATTGCACGTTGTATTCAAAGTGCCATCAGATTTCATTCGGATTGTTGGGATATTTTGGTTCTCCGAAGTCTTAAAACTGAATATATCCTTGGTGATCTGATAGCCTTCATGCAGGAAGCTGATCGGCTCGGCCTCTTCTTTGTACATAAATCTGGTCGGTCCATACCTCGATGAGCATATTGATTCGTGTTTGATATAATATTCGTTGATTGGTCAGAGAATATTGTAAATTTAAGATGTTGCAAATAATTTGTTAGGTATTGAAAGCTCAAAAATAGTGTTTACAATGGATTATTCTGCCCATGTTTATACATATTTTGAGGATTACATATTTTCCATACCACATCTCCATGGTGGTTGAAAAGCACAAAATCCTGATCTGAAATTATTTCCAATCACTTCTGTGGTTGAAAAGCACATAATCCTCATCTTCCTTCATAGTTGTGGAATTCAGGCATTCCTTATGGCTTGACATAATACCTCTGGCAATAATATCTTTGTCGTATTGCTACCAGAACATTGCTGCTACAATGCATTTTTTTCAACAGAAGTATTTTTTTCTCTATCAGCAGAAGCATTTTTTGTTACAGTATGCATTGAAGACGAAGATGAAGATATTTCATAGGTAGGGGGCTGACACCCTCAAGAAAAAAAGGCAAATTTGCAATGCAAGCTACCATGGAACAAAATTGAGCAGAAAAGAAACCAACAGAAAGGTAAAACTGATGATATAGACAAAGGTAAAGCACCTGAATCCACTCACTATGTTGAGGCACAATGTAACATTGGAGTAAATGAAGATTGTTTAATGCTTTCACTTGCTCATGGAAAATGATTGGTTTGCATTTGTTCAGGAGCAACCCTGCCACCATTGACTCATAGAAATATCTTTTTTGAGGATTCACTCACAATGTGATGGCACAATACTTGGCAGATCAATAAAAAATCAAGCCATTAGGGCTTGGCACAATCAGGCTTAAACTGCCTGGTCTTCCAGACTTTCTTCTGGATCATGTTCTATATCTCCCACAACTTAAGAGAAACTTGTTGTCCTTGGTGCACATCCGCCAGCAAGGTCACTCCATTCATATGTTTGATGGAAAGCATGAGGTAAGAAAAGCATCTAACCACTCACTTGTCATGTGGGGAATAGAAGAAGAAAGGCTTGTCAAACTGCAAGGAACATCTGCTCATGCACAACATTTCTCATTAAATTATCATCATGAAGAAGGTACACTTCCATCAAGTTTATTATGGCATTCTAGATTTGGACATTTGGACTATGACAATCTCCGCTTATTGAAGAAAAATGGTGTCGTTGGTTTGCCTACAATTCCTAGAAATCTTAAGCAATGTGATGCTTACATTTTAGGAAAGCATAGGAAACAGTATTTTCATGATTCACATTCAAGAGCACATAGGAAACTTGAACTCATTCATTCATATTTATGCGGTCTAATGCCTGTTCCTTCTGCGAATGGAAATAAATATATCATGACGTTTATTGATGACTACACTAGAATGTGCTAGGTTTATTTATTGAAGAACAAATCTGATGCTTTTCAAACATTCAAGAATTTCCATAATTGGATCGAAAATGATGCACAATCTCATATTGGGTCTATTCACACTGATAATGGAAAAGAATACACATCAAATGAATTTGAAAACTATCTTCTCCAACATGGGATCAAACATCAAACAACTGTGCCTTATAATCCCCAACATAATGGTGTAGCTGAAAGAATGAATAGAACAATTTTGAATATGGTACGATCCACGACTTTCTTCAAAAATGTAAAGATAATGTTTTGGGCTGATGTTGTTCTATGTGCTGCATATATAAAGAATAGATGTCCATCTAATGCTATAAGAAACAGGACTCCTTATGAAATGTGGTATGGACATGTTCCTTCGGTAAAGCGTCTCAGGGTCTTTGGTTCCACCTGTTATGCTTTGATACCAAAGGTACATAGAAACAAACTTGGTGCTAGAAGCCGTAAGTGTATCTTCCTGGGGTATTCAAACACCTCCAAAGCATATCACCTCTATGATGAAGTAAATAAGAAATTTTTTGTTTCTAGAGATGTTATTTTCCTTGAATCATCCAAAAATGACAATGTTGTTGAGTGGCAACTTGATCGCTTGGATAGATTCGCAAAAGAAAAATCATTTCAAGAATTTGATAATCAGATTCCACATCTTGAAGGGGGATTCCTATACTAGATCAACATGTGGAATCTTCTTCTGAAGAACACTCTCTCCCGCATGAAACTCCAACAATGGATGATGCTTTAAGTGATGTAGTTGATAGAATTGGGAGACTCAATCTTGATTCAGTACCAACTCAATCAACGGAGCAGCCTGGACCATCTGAGAAAGGTCCCCCAAAGTGGCTGAAAAAGACACTTGAAAGTGTTCATCCTGATGAAGTTGGAAAAACAGGAACCAGAAATTCAAACCGGCAAAATGGAGGTGATGTAGATGACTCTAATTCACCTCTTGATATGGATGTGTCTTATGATTGTGAATTGAAATTGTCTATAGATTTTCAACCAACTTACTTCAAAGAAGCTGCTTCTCGTGATGAAGGGAAAGAAACGATGCAAAAGGAGTATGATGCCCTCATAAAGAATGGCACTTGGAAGCTGGTCGATCCTCCATTAGGAACCAAACCAATTGGCTGCAAGTGGGTCTACAAGAACAATTATAAAGTTGATGGTTCACTTGACAAGCACAAAGCTAGGCTTGTGGCAAAAGGTTTTGCATAGAAGGAAGTGGTTGATTATGACGATACTTTTGCCCCCACAGCAAAATGGGCTACCATCCAGACACTCTTTGCACTAGCAGCTCAGAACGGTTGGAAAGTCCATCAAATGGATGTAAAAAATGCTTTCTTGCTTCTTGAATGGAGATCTAAAAGAAAATTTTTTTATGTCCCAGCCTGAAGGATTTGCTGTGAAAGGACATGAACATAAAGTATGCAAACTTGTGAAGTCCTTGTATGGCCTCAAACAAGCACCACGAGCCTGGTATGAAAAGCTAACTGAGCATCTTCTGAAACTCAACTTCAATCATTTGATCTTGATGATGCAACTTTATTTGTCAAGAAAGTTGGAAAAACAATTGTATATCTTGTGGTATATGTAGATGATCTTTTAATGATAGGGAACAATGAAAGTTATATT
>APFE030226315.1:0-24299 GCA_000404065.3 Pinus taeda | reverse complement strand
TCTAGCTCTTACCCCCCTCAAAGTTTTTACTCGGGGTATTGTTAACCTGACATCCCCCCTATCACTTAGGTCTAACCCAGACTTTACCGGTGATCACCAAGGGGTACACATGCCTTACCAGGTCTTACAGTAGTATGCCCATTTACATGCAATAATTTTGACTTCATTAATTTTATTTTTTTAATTTTATTGCTGCTACGATTATGATCCATCCTCTCTCAATTTGATTTTCTCAAAAACTTCTATCAAACCGCTCCAACTGGGAGCCCGAGAACCTTGTAGATTCCAGCACCAGTGGCCTCATGTAGTAGAAAATGAACAATTTTTCAAGCCGCATGAACAATTTTCTTCTGTTGACCTTCTCTAAATAGCCACATGAATCCCGAACAATTCATGAGCATGTTCCAAACCGGTAAATATCGCAAATGCACTACGATCCCTAGTATTTACGGCACTATCTTATGCACATTATCATTAAGGTTCTTCCACGTACAATTGTTCCACCATTATTTTTAGACCCAGATCTATAAAAAGGCTACATTGATCTCATCAGGCACTATAAATCCCTGGCATCAAAGAATCCCTTTGAAGCCAATATCTGGCTTTGATACCAGATGTTAAGAAATTTACTGCATAACATAAATAATTACTGAGAGGAATATATATAAGAAAATAACCAGCAACAACCATAAACACATAAACACAAATGTTTATCCGGGAAAACCCCCAAAATGGGGGAAAAACCCAATCTAATAAGATTCATTAGAATTGGTTAAAACCCTAGCCAATCTGACAAGTGACCTCCCGCTCACCTCTCCAGGGTCTTGCATTACAATGGAAGTTCCTTCCAGCCTTTTATAAGCTCCATTACATATAATACCATGGGCGAAATACTATTGGTGCATAATACCATGTGCCCCAAAACCATCACTGTTTAACCTGGTCAACTTTGACTCTATCCTGAGTCAAGTTTACCTAACACATACTTGTCTGTCATCCATACTTTTGGTTGTCCAAAAGTTATTCTCATTGTCCTCCTATATTCGTGCCAATCACCGAAATTATCCTTGTGCATTCCCCACCATCTTGCGGGTGTAGCGCAGTGCCCAATCCAAGGCCTAGAAGTGATGCTTCTTCGGCACTTCTCTTTCAAATGCATCCAAAAAGCGATCAACGTTAGTTAGCCCAACATAGTGAGGCAAATTCCTTACCTCTGATGATACACAGTGCAATGACTTGGTCATCATATTACAATGCAACATAGATACTTCATGCATCCGGTTCTGCCAGTGCTCTAATTCTTCATCTGAATCTGATGTGCAGGAGCTCTTGTGGTCCCACGTGATACGTCCATCTATTGCCAGATTTACCCAATCTTAGTCTCATGCCGTTATCTTGTAAATATGGTCCAAATCGTCATCACTTTCGTAATCGCGGATTGGTTCTATGTAGCGCAGTCCTTCTACAGGATCCAGTGGCACCACTACGCAGAGTGATTTCTTTTCAAATATCATCTTTCACTTCTTCAGGTTCATTATCCCATTCATGTCAATAGCCCAATCGATCCCAAGGAGTTCAGGGTAGGGATTTCTATCATCCACAATCTCTATTACTTCAAAATCCGCCAGTGCACTCATGCCTTCGATGTCAACGGTTACCCCCTGCAGCCTCCGCATTAGGATGATTTTCTGTTGACTCACCATCCTTAACTGGATCAGGGACCACTAAAGCAGAGGTCTCCCCATTCTTTCCCATGATTGTTTTGGCAAGACATTCACGTCGTAACCCTGATCCAAGATAACTTGGTCCATTTCGTATTCCTTTATCTGCACAGTGAGTCTCATCTCACATCTAGTCCTTGACTTATGCTTGCCAAGCTTTCTGATTATGCATGGTTTTCCAGTAGCGTTGTCCTTGCCAACACACCAATTGATCAGTTCCCACAATCCCTTCACAGTGTTACTATTGTAGAGCAATTTCATGTAGGTCTCTAAGAACATGGTAATCATGGAAGGGTCCATTTCTTCAACTAGTTTCTCCTGACTTCCTGAGGTATAGGCGTCAGCGAAGCTTTTCTTTGATTCCATAAATGTTTTTGTTGTGCACTCCAAATCAAACCCAATATCCTTTTTTGGTTCTTTGTAGACCCATTCACCTTCTGCAGGCTTCTTCTCTTTACCCTCCTAGTCGTCATTCCACTCTGCAACATAATGTTTATCTTAGGGTCTTACTCATGAGGCTTAGCCCTCATGAGGTGGAGGTTCTGCGTTAGCTGCGGAGGCTACGCCCCCTTTTCGCGAATCTTTTCCAACAATATAGGGCAATCCTTAGTTGCATGTTCAAACTGAGTACAGTAGCGGCATGACAGTCGTGTTGGATTCAGCCAGTCTCTCACGTAGTGTCCTGATCCTCCACAATTCTAACAAATCATCTACCCCCCTCTAGCTCGGTCTTGGTCACACCCCTGATGCTCACCTCGTGTTCCCCCAGCGCCTTGGGCTGGAGGCCGCATTTCTACCTGCACCCTATATGCAAGTGTCATGTCCATCATTAATTTGTAACTACGATAATTGCGCTCATCGTGACCTACTGATTGATAGAAATTGCAGAAGAGTTGTTGCGGTGTCTGTACAAAATTCTGCAGCAAATGGCAATTATCAGTTGCATGTTTCCCAGCAACTTGGCATATAGCACATCATAGGGCAAGCCCTATACTTGGCCCTGTTGCAGCCTCCGGTGTTAGGAATCCAGATCCCTTAGAGGCTTTGGTCCCCCTACTGCAACATAGTTTGCAAACACGGGACAGTGATCCTTGTCATGCCCCTGACCTTTACATTTCACGCACCAAACTTCTTCACACGCCTCCGGCCGAGATGTTCTATATTTCTTCAGGATTTGCATTTCGAGGCAAAGGTTCTACAACTGCGTGTGAATCTGCTGAACCCCTAGATTAGCATGTTGCATTGGTGTCTCATGCAGTCTCATCGCGATTTCCAGAGCTTTTGCCTGGGTCCCAATATTTTGTTGTGATAGTGCAACTCTTAGTTGGGCCAGAAGCGAGGCCACGAACCATTCACGATGCTTCCCATCAATTAGGTTCATGTTGGCTTCATGGATCGTACACTTCAATCTTTGATCCAAATCCCAGGGTGTCTCGCTAGGCTTCATCATGATCTCCTTGAATCCCACAATTGATTGCGCTTGAGACTTAGGTCTACTGAATTCTCTATTAAACACAATTTGGATATCTTCCAATGTGGACGTTAGGTTATCACTATTGTACTTAATGTGCCACATTAGTGTGTGGTCCTACAAAGCACTAACCAGTGTGGATTTCTTCATTTGGTCATCCATGATACCCTGAGCTTCCCATACAGCCTTCGCGATGAACCAAAACTAGTTCGGATCTTCATTTCCTATGCCCTTGAATACAGATAGCTTTACGGAGTTCACCATATTGAACAGTGGTGGAGGTGGTGGTGGTGTGGCCGATGGGGTGAGTGGTGGAGGTGAGGATGGAGGCGGAGTGGATGGATGAGATGAGGATGGAGGTGGTGTAGGTATTTGTGGGAACCCTTGTCTTATCAACTAAATAATTCTCAGTGGAGAAGCCTGCACTGCTCCTTCGTCGTCACCCAAAGGAGGCTCAATCAATAGGCTATACTCAAGACCTTTTCTCCCTCTGTCCCTAAAATACCTTCCACTTTGTGTAGCTCCAAACATTAAGGTAACTACATGACCCGCTTTTCATACAAGACCATCTTAATCCAAGTATTTAGTGATTTCAAATACTTGCCTCGCGGTCCTTTGTAGAAGTGGCACTCGGCTTCACTGTAACTGACAGAAGTATCAACCGGGAACCCTGTTACAAACCATCCTATGATGCAGTCAAGCCAATGGTCGACAGCGTGTGCAATCTTATCTTCAGAGGCTTCCAATCTCCACACTAACTCTGGTGTCCAAACAATCGGATTGTGAAGCCTCTACCTCCCTTGGTCGTCTGCCAACTTTGCGATACACTCGTATAACTCAACCGGGAAGGAACAAAAGAAGATTTCATGTATTTCTATGTACAGATATTTGTCCAACCACTATTCTTTCATCAATCACAGATTCCTGTGGCGCACACTGCTAGTTCCTTCTTCTGATGGCTTGTATAACCTTCTGGAGCCGACCTTATCATCAAGAAGTGGATAATATCTTCAAAGTGACCGTCCATGACACGCACTATAAATAGTTATGCATCACGCAGTCCTTCCTCCAAATTAGTAGGTTCCTCTCCAATTTCAATGCACAACAAATGATTAGGTCCCACATTCAGTCATCCTAGCTTCACAATAACTTCGAAGTCGTACTCTTGGAACAACAACAGCCACATACATTTTCCCCCCAACACAGGCTTGTTGACCAGGTACTTCAACGCGGAATGATCTGTATACATCTTAAAGTGTCTACCCAACAAATAGTGCCTGAACTTCTGGAGCACATACACCATAGCTAACCTTTGCACTCTATCGTAGAATAATTTTTCTCTACTTTAGGCAACTTCCTACTTGTGAACATTATAAGATGATCCAGTTCTCCCTCACCGTCCTATGTTAGCACGCCCCCAACGCAATACATGATGCATCCACATGCACATGAAATTCCTTCTTCTAGTCCGGGAAGACTAGGATCGGCATGGTGACCATTTTCTCTTTCACCAAATCCAATATCTTTTGATATTCATCATTCCAATAGAACGTAGCATCCTTTTTCAACAATTTCTCCATAGGTGCGGTGATCTGGCCATAGCTCTTGATGGACTTCCTATAGTATCTGGTATGCCCTAGAGTTGCCCGCAGATGTTTCACATTCCTCGGTTTCCATCATTAATTTATAACTACGGCAATTGCGCTCATTGTGACCTGCTGATTGATAGAAATTGTAGAAGAGCTATTGCGGTGTCTATATGAATTTTTGCAGCAAATGGCAGTTGTCGTTTGCGTGTTTCCCAACTACTTGGCATATAGCACACCATAGAGTGGGCCCTGTACTTGGCCCTTCCACAACCTTCGGCCTTAGAGGCATTGATCCCCATGCTACAACATAGTTCACAAAGATAAGAAAGTGATCCTTGTCATGCTCCTAACCTTTGCATTTCAGGCACAGACTTCTTCACGCACCTCTGACCGAGTTGTTCTATCTTTCTTCAAGCTTTGCATTTCGAAGCAAAGGTTCTGCAACTGCGCATGAATCTCTTGAAACCCTAGATTAGCATCTTACATTGGTGTCTCATGCAGTCTCATTGTGATATCCAGAGTTTCTGCCTGGGTCCCAATCTTCTGTTGTGATAGCGCAACTCTTAGGTGGGGCAAGAGCGAGGCCACGAACCATTCGCGGTAATGCCCATTAGTTAGGTTCATGTTGGCTTCACGGATCATACAATTCAATATTTGATCCAAATCTGAGGGTGTCTCCCCATGCTTCATCATGATCTTCTTGAATCCCATAATTGATTGCGCTTGAGACTTAGGTCTACTGAATTCTCTATTCAGCGCAGTCTGGATATTTGGCAACGCGGACGTTGGGATATCAGTACTGTACTTAATGTACCACATTAGTACGTGGTCCTGCAAAGCACTAACCAGCGTGGCTTTCTTCATTTGGTCATCCATGATACCATCAACTTCCCATACGGCCTTCACAACGAACCAAAATTGGTCTAGGTCTTCATTTCCTATGCCCTTGAATACATATAGATTTACAGAGTTCGCCATATTGAGGACCTTTTCTCCCTCCATCCATAAAATACCTTCCACTTCACGTAGCTCCAAAAATCAAGGTAACTACATGACCCACTTTTCACACAAGAGCATCTTAATCCAAGTATTCAGTGATTTCAAATACTTATCTCGCGGTCCTTTGAAAATGCAGTGCTTGGCTTCGCTGTAACTAATAGAAGTATCAACCGTGAACTCTGTTACAAACCATCCTATGATGCAGTCAAGCCAATGGTCAACAACACACGTGATCTTATCTTCAGAGGCTTCTAATCTCTGCACTAACTCCTGTGTCCAAACAATCATATTGTCAAGCCTCAACCTCCCTTGTTCGTATACCAACTTCACGATCCACTCGTTTAACTCAACCAGGAAAGGACAGAAGAAGGTTTCGTGTATTTCTATGTATAGATATTTGTCCAACCACTATTGTTTTGTCAATTTTGGATTCCTGTTCTCGTGCGCCCCGAATTCGTGGATATTTTTATCCAACCAGTCTTCGATCTCTTTCTTTGTTGGATTCCAATGATGCGACATCACACATCTCCTTATGCAGATCCCGGTCCCAGAAACAAAACCATTTTTTGGCTTGATGGGCCCTGACCCAGGTTCAACGTTAGTTAGCCAAGCAAATCCCTACACCATTGGCCTTTTCAGCATCAGTCTGCGGAGCGTGGACCAAAGTCTCACCCGAAGCAGTATGGGGGGATGCAGGAACCAAGTTTTCGCACCCTGAGATGGTCGTGATGTCGATTTTATACCTTGACCCTTCCTTTGCATAGATCAATAAGCCTTTAGGGCTTATCGATGTACTTTCTCTTCATCTCTTAGAACCCTCGTGAAGTTATATGAATGTCCTTCGCATAACCCTACCCAGTCGCTCAGGTACTTATGCGCCTTTGCTGCTGTGTTATTGTATAATTTCCTGAATTATCTTAAGTGTTCACCAAATTTGCCATGAAGTTAATATTATCTCTGCGTAGACATATATCATTATTTGCATTCATATAATAGATAGAAACATATACATTCTCATCAAATTAGCATTATAACATAAATTTAGAACTTAACACAACATAATCACACGTGGTCCACAAAGGAAAAATACATAGTAATTTCAGAATACTTCTCTTTATTGATGATTCGGATTCTCAATACAGACTCTATTTGTCCTGCGCACACAGCTGCAGGGGTCCACGCACTTAGATACGGACTTCTACCATAGGCCTCTGCGAACTCAGCTACAGAGCCTCTTCCTACGCTAAGACTCTTGCTCTTAGCTCTTTACAGACTCATCAAGTACTTCTACTTCACTTTCCTCTTTAAAATCCTCTAAGACCTGAAACAACCTATTTAGACTAAGGGTGGAAATCCCTTTTTGACTTTAGATATCTTCGCGTTCCGCGACCATAAAATGCAGACACTTTACATTTATTTATAAAAACTTCGGGCCTTCTGCCCCAAAACTTGGGTTTTTAACCCCAAAATTGACCCCCAAGGGATCCGTTCCCAACAATGGTCCTACTACTACTATCCCATTTTCCACTTTGACATAAATGACATCTTTTTATCATCAATGGAAACACTATGTTCAACATAATAAAATTATGCAAACTTCATGTCATGGTTTTATTATTGTTAATCTAAAGATTTTGTAAATTAATTATTTAGTAAATCACTTGTTGTTTTATGAGATTGTTATCAACTTGTTCAATCCCTAAGCTAGAATTTGTAAAATACCCCCTTACCACCCATATCCCACACTAAAGGTATAAGGAAGTAGTTACTATTATGACCCGATATCCAATGTTCAGTTATGGAAATGGGGTCATAAAATCCCTCAAAATTAAACTTCTTTAAAACCATAAACAAATATTACCATAATGACCAGCTCATCATGAGCATCCCGACAATATAAGTTTGATAAAAATCTGACTCTCGGATCACAAGTTATGGCCATTTAAAGTTTTTCCCAATGAAACCCTAGCCACCTTAGTAAGAGTATGACCATGTAGAATTTGTGTGGCACTCCACCTCATCTAGTTGTCTACGTCACATGCCATGTATCCTTTTCCATGCCACTTGGGCCTAGGGCCCACCATTGAGGACATCAAGGCCAACCTCCCCGCAATGAGATCCATATCACACACCTCTAAAGCCCCGACCCCTAATTCTTGACTTGGTCCTGACCTTCGACCCTCATATTGCCATTGGTCCCAACCTCTGACCTTTGACCCTCATCTTGGCATTGGTCCCAACCTCTGACCTTCGAATTGGATTGGGTCCCAACTTCCAACTTCTGATCTCACTGAGTTCTTGATTGGAAACTAAAGTCGGGCTCGAAAACTTGACAGAACTTTGAGCTAGCAAAATTTTATGAGGTTTCCATGACCTCAAAAACTCCCAACCATCCTAACTTCTCATATACTTAGTCAACAATTTTTTTAACATTCTTCCATTTTTTTTTGGTTTTCTATTTTTTGGCCCCTATCCTCTCAAGGTTAAGAACATACATGAAAACTTAGAGTCACACCCCTTTCCACCTTGATTCAAACTCCTCCTCATAAATAATAGTAACACATGGAATTTTACCTAAAATTAATACATAGCCTGTTGGGGCTTGGTTTTGCCCAATTTTGACATCCTTTCTAGACTTTACCTCTCCCATTTTGAACTATCCTTGACCCCTATTATGCCTATTTTAGTTATAATATCTAGGTTTTGGCCAAAAGGGTGCCATATGCTCAAGGTATGCAAATTAATGTGAAAAAGCGTCTTTTACCTTAATCTTAAGAATTCCTTAAAGCTTTTCGTTCTTTATTGAATTGTCATGCCAATTGATCTAAATTTGTTGTGCATATTTGTTTTGATTTGAAATGGGTTTGCATTTCCTATAGATAGATTGTGCGATCCTATTTCCTACAGACGCTCTGGAATTCCTGCAGACGGAGATTACTTGCAACTGCCCATATTTCCTACAGCAAAATCGGTGGTTAGATATGTTACACTACTTTCTAAATAAAACATGAACATGGGTTTTTTGGGGAATCTATCATATATGGATGTTTTCTTATTGGTTGTTTCAAATCCATCAGCGAAACCGCCCAGATTTGCAAACCACCTCTCGTTGGCCGTATGAAGGAAAGCTACAGCTATGTAATGAATTTCATCTAATCCATGCCTTCATTCATCGATTAGAATCAGTATAGCTAAATTTGATACTTTGTAACAAGACTGTTATCCAATGGCTTAGATTAGTAGCTTTCCTTACTTCGAGCCACATATGGGCTTTTGTATTTGTATAAATTCAGCTCTAGTTTATATTGTAGGGTGTTATTGGGTTGGCTTCAGCTGATATTGTATATTAGGTTGTACTTGACTGTGATATTTTCATATTAATACAATATTATATGTTGTATCTATTTCAGTGAGCAAGCTCTTCTAATTTTGAAGGGGTTATGTCATCCAAATTGGATCCTAGAACACTCTCTAAGTTCTCATGAACTCTTTAAAAATCATGCTATAGTTTCAAAGTCTTATAAAGATCAAGCTTATCGGAGATATCCTCATAACAGTTGCAATTTGTGATCAACATGGAGCAACGAGGACCATCGGTCAAGCACGTAAACCATCGGCCTGTGGTAACGCACGCTGGCACAAATTAGCAAAACCAGGGGTCAATTCAAGAAACAGGGGTGGTTTCTGATATGCAATTAGTGACAGAAACTAATCGCATATTGCATATCACAAGGAAAACCCCTCAAAGAAGGAAAGGTCTCAAGCACCCAGACCCGAAAAATCATAAAATGTAACAGATATGGTTCTGATTCCATCAGAAGCGGGGTCCCACAAAAACCAACAGGATATCGGAAGGGCTTCGAGCGATAAGTAGTTTCAATCGAGTCTCGCCCGATGCCACACAATGGTTGCCACGCATCCAATGGAAGAGAGAGAAAACTGCTCACATTGGACGGATAAACATCATGTTACTTATCTGCCCGATATGGACGATGACCGTAGGATTTGGAGGCTCCAGATCAACGGTGGAGATGTGTTCTGATGGATAACCGGATTTGACGAGGTAAACAGGCAAAGTTGTATAGGATTTGAAGTCCGACATGGACGATGCATTGGTAGAAGATCGTTTTTTGTGGGCATTCTTGGAGTTAAAGGTAAAAATGGTCGTTTCGAGTATGTCCAAGAGAACTGACACTCATCCGTTAAGAAATAGGTGGCCACCTCCCTGAGAGGTGTTATATAGTGATTGATGACGCAGGACAGAGGGATTCAAACGGACAAAGGCAGGGGAACTGAAAAGCCGGGAAGCGAAAATGAACAGCCAGAAAGAAGCTTGGCTTTAAAGCCACAATCTAATAGAGAGAGAAGCAAGCAGTAAGCTAGAAGCAGAAAGCTAAGAACAGAGAGAAGAAGCCGAGCTAACCTGCAGAAGCAAAGGCAGCATCGAGCCAGAGAGAAACAGAGAGAGTCAGGGAGTCTGTGAACTCTAGAGAAGGCTTCAGTGCCTATGTATTTCACAATTAAGCTCACTATTGTAAAAACTTTGCTTTGAAAACATAATAGAGAGGCCACCACTGAAGGCTGGACCAGGAAACGTAGCCCAGGAGTATTGGGTGAACTCCTTATTAAACATGTTGTCTTTATATGTTTGCCTGTTATGTTTTCCTTAACTGCTTTAGTTCCGGTGTATTTCGCAATATTATCGATCCGTTGCATAAAATAACATAGGCACATCCATGCACGTGAGTTTGTAATACCTTATTGTTTGTCTTAGATCAATTACAGATGAAGTGGTATCAGAGCTCTAGGTTACTAAGGTTAGACAAGCTTGTGCTGGATTTTGCTGTTTAATACTAACTAGGACAAAGCTCAAATCAGGAGAAGGAGAATTGGTTGAAGCTAACCCATAAATTAGAAGAGACTATCCTAAGAGGAAAATGGCAGAAGAAAGTCCCTTGGAATTAGACTCCCAATTCATGGATAGTTTCATGACCATGAGAGCCATGGTAGAAGAAATGTATAGAGAATTTAAGAAAGGTAGAGATGAAGATTCATCAAACTCCAAACAAGATAAAGGAGCAGAAAAATCTATCCTCCGTGACCATTCTAAAGGAAAAGGGAAAGAATAAAAGCTTCCCACACCTCCTAATAGCCCTAAAAATAAAAAGAAAACATCTTTTGTTAAATTAGATGTTAAATTTGATTTGCCGATATATGATGGAGAGTTGACTCAAATTGAGCTCACTATTGTAAAAACTCTGCTTTGAAAACATAATAAAGAGGCCACCACTGAAGGCTAGACCAGGAGACGTAGCCCAGGAGTATTGGGTGAACTCCTTGTTAAACATGTTTTGTTTATATGTTTTCCTGTTATGTTTTCCTTAACTGCTTTAGTACCTGTGTATTTCACAATCTTATCGACCCGTTGCATAAATAACATAGGAACCTCCATGCACATGAGTCTGTAATACCTTATTGTGTTGGGTTGTGTTATATTCTTTCCACGTAGTTAATAGGGGGTTTGAGGGGCACCCGTAACCCCACTTTATGTATGTTAGGTCGGGCGGACCCACCTATGGTTTTGTGCATGATTTTCGCACATGTTTTTTTTGGACACAATGGTTTTCTGTCCATGGTATTGGATTCTTCGGCATGTATAAATATGTATTGTAACGTTGAAAGGAACATAATGAAAAATCAAGCTGGTAGTCTCGGTTTTGTGATCCAGGGGAAAATCTCTGTGTATATGTGTTTTATGTGTTATGATATCGCATTGCTTATTTTCTGTGTTTTAGAATTCGTATGCAGGTAATTTCTGTATGGGGTTAAAACCTACATATTGTTTGTCTTAGATCAATTACAGATCAAGTGGTATCAAAGCTCTAGGTTACTAAGGTTAGACAAGCTTGTGCTAGATTTTGTTGTTGAATGCTAACTAGGACAAAGCTCAAATTAGGAGAAGCAGAATTGGGTGAAGCTAACCCATGAATTAGAAGAGTCTATCCTAAGAGGAAAATGGCAAAATAAAGTCCCTTGGAATCAGACTCCCAGTTCATGGATAGTTTCATGACTATGAGAGCCATGGTAGAAGAAATGTATAGAAAAATTAAGAAAGGTAGAGATGAAGATTCATCAAACTCCAAACAAGATAAAGGAGCAGAAGAATCTCTCCTCCATGACCATTCTAAAGGCAAAGGGAAAGAAGAAAAGCTTCCCACACCTCCTAATAGCCCTGAAAATAAAAAGAAAACATCTTTGATTAAATTAGAAGTTAAATTTGATTTGCCGATATATGATGGAGAGTTGAATGCAGAGAAGCTAGATAATTGGATTAGATAGATTGATGTGTATTGCAGGGTGCAAAGCATCGATTCAGAGTGAGATTCAGTTAACCAATCTACGCCTTGGAGGCACTGCCTTGGTATGGTGGGAAGGCAGAACACAAGCTGACATGAAGAAGCATGGTAAAATCCTTTCTGTCTGGAGTGAATTTGTTTCTGCAATTAAAAAATAGTTCTATCCACTAGCTTATATGCAGCAAGCCATGACGAGTTTGCAAACTCTTCGACAATTAAAAGGGCAAAGAGTACAAGGCTACACCCAAGAATTTAGAAAAAGATCTTTGATTCTAGGAATTTCTTTAGACTCACCTGAAACTCTGCTAAAGTATATAGGTTGTCTACACATCTATTTAAACAACACCATTCTCATGTTTAATCCTACTAGCATAGACGAGGTGTCTATTCAGGCTACCCATCTAGAGGATAGAGGAAAGAATGTGAACCCAAAAGTTGGGGGATCAACAAAACCCACTGCAATAAAGAATAAGAAAAAAGAGAAAGCATAAATGGAAAGAGAGGAAGACAAATGCTATACAAAATACCAAGCCTTCATGCACTCACTACAAGAAGGATGGGCATGATGATGAACATTGCTGGATTCTACATCTGGAGATGAAGCCCAAGAAGTACGATGGAAAAAAGAAGAAGATTGTTGTAGCTATTCAGAAGGATTTGGGGTCAGACTTAGGGGATGAAACAACGATCACAGCCACAGGTATAAAAGGTAAAATTTCTGAAGCATCTACTAGTAATTCTGCACAATCTACTGATAATGAAGAAAATGAGAGGAAAAGACATGAACTTTTTCATATTAGAGTTATTTCCAAGCATCAAAAGATTGATACTTTGTTTATAGTGGCTCACAAGTAAAACTTAATTTCTAAAGCATTGTAAATAAGGTTGGGATTACTAAACCACACCTCACAAAACCATATCCATTAGGTGTTAGTGATAAGAAAGCTACAAGTGACTAGACAATTAAACATAGGTTTTCTTTTGGGTCAGCAATTTGTAGATGAGTTGAGTTAGATATTGTTCAACTTGGATATATGGAATTGTTTTGGAAGTCTTACTTGTATGATAGAAAATCCATTTTCTATAGAGCTGAAAACAAGTATCAACTCGTTAAAGATGGAATTGAATTTATTGTAAGAGCTCATAAACTCAAGAATAATTATACTCTCATAAACTCAGGGAAGATGAAAAGAATTGTAAATTCATGCAAACAATTTTTACTGATGGTTGTAAAGGAAAAGAAACCTGATAAAACTAATGCATTTAAAGGTTGTAATTCTAAACAACAAGATGATTTAGAAAAACTTGGTTCAGAATATGATATACTATTTCAAGAACCTGAAGGTCTTCCACCCAAAAAGGAAATAGTACATGATATTAATTTGCAGCAAGATGCTCCATTGCCTAACATCAAAATATACAGGTGTCTACTTTAGAGAATGCAAAAATCAAGAAGCAGGTATAGGAGCTGCTCAAGAAAAGGTTCATAAGACCTAGCACATCACCATGTGGGTCTCCAATTGTCTTGGTGAGAAAGAAAGATGGTTCATGGAGAATGTGCATTGATTACCGAGCACTGAACAAGATAACGATCAAAAATCGCTATCCCCTTCCTCACGTAGATGATCTATTAGATCAGTTGAAAGAAGCTGTTTACTTTTCCAAGTTGGACTTACATAGTGGCTACCATCAAGTCATAATTGCAGAGCAAGATGCATGGAAGAGTGCTTTCAACACAAAGCAGGGATTGTATGAGTGGTTAGTTATGCCTTTTGGCTTAACTAATGCTCCTTCTCCTTTCATGATAGTAATGAATGATGTACTCAGACCTTTTATTGATGATTTTGTCATTTTATATTTAGATGACATTCTTATATTTAGTAAAACATGGGAAGAACATTTGAAGCATGTAAAGCAGACTCTAGATGTTTTGAAAAGAGAAAATCTTTCTGTTAATCTATCCAAATGTGAATTTGGCAAAACATATTTGAATTATTTGGGTTATATTGTAGGGGGTGGTGAATTGAAGATAGATCCCTATAAGGTTGTAGTCATTGTAAACTGGCCTAAACCCAAATCTGCTACAGAAGTTAGAAGCTTCCTAGGAGTAGCACAGTATTAGCGAAAGTTTATTTCTAACTTTTCCTTGATTACAGCTCCCTTACATGCTTTAACATGATTGAACAAGGTGTTTCAGTGGGGAGGTAAATAGCAGAAAGCCTTTGAGATCTTCAAAGATTAGTACAACACCAGTACTAGCACTGCCAGATCTTCAAATACCCTTTGAGATTGAAATGGATGCCAGTGACTATGCCATGGGAGCAGTGTTGATGCAACACGGTAAACCCATATGTTATCATTTTGAGACATTTAATTCTGCAGTAGTTAATTATCCCACATATGATAAATAATTGTATGCATTAGTACAGAGTGTGAAAAATTGGAAACATTATCTAATGGGCAAAGAGATAGTTATACATATTGATCATCAACCACTTCAAGACACTATAGGTGGATGGGTTTTCTACAACAGTTTCATCTTGTCATCGGATGTAAAAAGGGCATACACAATAAAGTTGTAGATATGTTGTCTAGACCAATGATAAATGCATCTACTATACTTAAGCATAATTCAATATTGCATAAAAGCTACATTGAATAGTATGCTCAAGATATAGATTTTAAAGATGTATATGCAACTTTAAGTCATGGCAGACAAGTAGAAGAATTGGATTATCATGTTAAGGACCAACTCTTGTATCATTTTGGAAACTTATGCATTCCACAAACTGAAAGAGTAAAGATAATTTGAGAAGAACACACTTCTCTAATATCAGGTCACTTTGGTGTAAGTAAAACAGTTGCACAACTGCAAAGAATTTGTTATTGGACAAAAAGGAATGAAACAGTTTCTAGATATGTAAGAGGGTGTACCATGTGTGCTAAAAGCAAGCCCAACAATCGAAAACTAGGCTTTTACACTCCACTACCAGTTCCTTCTCATCCTTGGGAAAGTGTTTCCATGGATTTTGTTGGGGGACTGCCTAAATCTAGAAAAGGTCATGACTATTTATATGTTATTATGGATAGGCTCAAAAAAATGTGTATTTTAATACCCTGTAACAAATAGATTACAGTTGAACAAACAACAAAGTTGTTCTTTCAACATGTATGGGTTCATTTTTGATTACCTACTTCTATTGTATCTAATCGAGATTCCTGGTTTGTTGGGAAATTTTGGTTGAGTCTGTGGGAATTGATGGACACCAGATTGAAGAAGAGCACAACCTTTCATCCACAAACAGATGGCCAAACATAAGTGGTCAACAGGAAAATGATCCAGTTGCTCAGAGGCTATTGCAATAAGCATCCCAAGCTTTGGGATGAACACTTGTGTTATGTGCAGCATGCTTACAACTGGGCTAAACATTCTTCTACCCAGAGATCTCCTTTTGAGACCTGTTTTGGTTTCACACCAAGGTCTCCCATGGATTTTGTCTTTATATAAGACATAGCGGTTGATGGACACGGTGATGTGGACAAGGCAACCAAGTTCATTGAACAAATCCAAGAAATTCACCAGGCAGTACAAGAACAGCTGGAAAGGAGCCAAGCCAAGTACAAGGCAAGGCATGATAATCATCGGATTGAGCATAGTTTCCAAGTTGGTGATCAAGTCTGGCTGTATATCAGCAAAGACATAATGCAAGGTGAAGGTAAGAAGCTGAAGCCAATAAGATGTGGACCTTTCAAGATACTTGAGAAAATTGGTGAGAATGCTTTTCGCCTAGATTTTCCAGCTTACATAAACATCTATTCAGTTGTAAATGCAGAAAGCTTGAGACTATTTGAACCTTCATTGATTGAAGATCCTGAAGAGCTGAGTCAGTTGCCTTCTATTGATGATCTGTTGCCTGAATATCTCAATGAATTGTAGGAAGATATAGTTCTGGACAGGAAGGTGAGAACTATGCACAGAGGGGAGGTTGAGTACCTGAGGATTGAACTCAAAGGTTCAAAATGAAGCAGTGCAAAATGGATAGAAATTGGGCAAGAGAAGAATATATACCCTCACTTGATTGATGCTTAAAAACCAACTTTTGGTGGTCCAAAAGCCTTTTCAGTGGGAAGGTCGTGATCCAAATTGGATCCTAGAACACTCTCTAAGTTTTCATGAACTCTTTAAAAATCATGCCAAAGTTTCAAAGTCTTATAAAGATCAAGCTTATCGGAGATATCCTTGTAACAGTTGCAATTTGTGATCAGCGGGGAGCAACGAGGACCGCCATTCAAGCGTGCAGGCCGTCGGCCCATGGTAACACGTACTGGCGCAAATTAGCAAAACCAGGGGTCAATTCAAGAAATGGGGGTAGTTTCTGATATGCGATTAGCGACAAGTTGCTAATCGCATATCGCAGGGAAAGCCCCTCAAAGAAGGAAAGGCTGCAAGCATCCAGACCTGAAAAATCATAAAATGTAACAGATATCGTTCCGCTTCCGTCAGAAGCTGGGTCCCACAAAAACCGACAGGATATTAGAAGGGCTTCGAGTGGTAAGTGGTTTCAACCGAGTCCCGCCCGATGCCACACAATGGTTGCCACGCATCCGACAGAAGAGAGAGAAAATCGCTCACATCGGACGGATAAACATCATGTTGCTTATCCGCTCGATATGGACGATGACCATAGGATTTGGAGGCTCCAGATCAACGGTGGAGACACATTCCGATGGATCACTGGATTTGACGAGGTAAACAGGGAGAGTTGTACAGGATTTGAAGTCCGACATGGATGATGCATTGGCAGAAGATCATGTTTCGTAGGCATTCTTGGAGTTAACAGTAAAAACGGTTGTTTCGAGTATGTCCAAGAGAAATAACACTCATCTCTTACGAAATAGGTGGCCACCTCCCTGAGAGGCGTTATACAGTGATTGATGATGCAGGATAGAGGGATTCAAACGAATAGAGGCAGGGGAACTGGTAATCCGGGAAGAGGAAATGAACAGCTAGAAATCATATTGGCTTTAAAGCCACAAACTGATAGAGAGAGAAGTAGGTAGTAAGCTAGAAGCAGAAATCTATGAACAGAGAGAAGAATCTGAGCTGACCTGCAGAAGAAAAGGCAGCATCGAGCCAGACAGAAACAGAGAGAGTCAGAGAGTCTGTGAACTCCAGAGAAGGCTTTAGAGGTTCAAGCGCACTCCTCTGTATTGTCTGTCATGTATGAGTATCATATTGGGCTCATACTACTGTGACCAATAGAGGTCCAAAATCAGTAAAGAGAGTCTGTGTACTCCAGAGACTTAGGGGATCCAAGTACAGTCTTGCTGATTTATATCTGTTGTGTGAGACTCAAATTGAGCTCACTATTGTAAAAACTCTGCTTTGAAAACATAATAGAGAGGCCACCACTAAAGGATGGACTAGGAGACGTAGCCCAGGAGTATTGGGTGAACTCCTTATTAAACATGTTGTGTTTATATGTTTGCCTGTTATGTTTTCCTTAACTGCTTCAGTGCCTATGTATTTCGCAATCTTATCGATCCGTTGCATAAAATAACATAGGCACATCCATGCACATAAGTCTGTTGTGGAGCACTTGGAAGGTATGCTTTTGACAAGCAATCTAGTGGTTTTTCAATAACAATTCTAACTTTTTCTGTATCATGAGTTCAAAGAAGATAAAGGATTTTGATAAAATATGCGAAAATAGACAAAGGAAACCCAAGTGTTGATAATTGATGTTTTCTATGCAGGAAGACGTGGAAACAGGGGGTTGTCGATCAAAAGCAAGAAGCAAAAGGAAAATAACTGCTGTCCCTCCAGCAGGGCACCGGATGCGGACGAGATCAAGAAAAATTAGAGCCGAATAGCCCAGGGAAAGAATGCGGGATACTGGGTTGGAGAGCGCAAGAAGGAAAAGAGAAGAATTGAACGATTAGCGAATCCCTCAGGATCTTTGATCCTGAGGGATCGCTGCTTTAACTTATCTTTTTTGGTATAGATACCTCCGTCATTTCTGTTATATAAAGGCACCACGCCATTGAGTAAAGGACGACTGTTTTTATGATTCTAAGTTTCAGAACAAATTATGATCATTGAGTCTCGCTGAGACCTGACTTTGTATACTTTTGATGAGATTAATATAGAAGACTTGGTGTTCATTTCATCTCTGCATCTGGAGTAACTTAAGGCAGTGTACCCTTGGCAGCTCAGGGCCCGGCTCCGAAGGACACTTGCTTTTGTATTATTATACGATGATTTGTGTGTGATTTGTTTATTTCTGTTATTTAAGTAATCTAATACATCTTTTATGTGATATGCTATGATTGATATGTGAATGACTTCTTTACCTTATGTCTCTGCACTGTGCAATTGGATCTATTTGAGTTGCATCTTTCGATTATCTCTGTAACAGAAGGTTAGCCTGAATGTATCGTTATTAGATCCATGTGAAAGAGTATTTGTGAGACTTGCAAGCCATATTACTTCGTTCAGAAGCATAGTCATATCATCTATTATTCTCAGATTGTTGTAGTAGTATAAAACATGTACATACGGGTGAGAATTGTTGTCTCATAATTCATTAAGGATTGCTGTTCCATTTTATTATTGCTGTTCCATTTTATCACTGCTGTTCCATTTGATTACTGCTGTTCCATTTTACTGCTGTTTCATTTATTGCTGTTCCATTTCCAGATTGATGTTCCATTTTACTTTCCATCGTTTTATTTACCTGCCTTTGTTGTTTATGGTGTGAGAGAAGGTATAAGGCTGTAGTGAGCCTCAGCAAGACGCTGCTTAGCTCCCAGACCTATAAGTCCATGCTCTAATTTCCTTTCTTCATCAGTTTCTAAAGGGATGGGTTATTGCTTCCGTACCCTTGACTGATCAACTGCCTTGTGTGGTTCTATCTTTTGAGTTAGTTTAGTTACAACTTAGCATCTGTTTCCTTTCGAATCATTAGAACATTATACTACTGAGCATTACTCGGACAAATAGCCTCGGATTGAGCTACTCCTTGCAATAACAAAACGTTCCCGGATTGACTTATTAATGTGGGATAATTAGTGGTGTGAGAGACCCTAGTTACAGCTCTACATTTTGGCGCCGTTGTCGGGGAGGAGTAATAGCCATTTGCCCTTTACAGAGTAGTGTGCAAGTCTGCTAGGGGGGAGTTGGATTTTAAAAACGAAAGGTAAGAACCTGCGTACGGAGCATGTAAAAGCCCTACTCCACTGTCCGCTCTCTTAGCAGAATTGCTGGTTGATAGGATTTAGTAGCTTTTAGAGTGCATGACTAAGCAGAAAAAGCTAGAAAAGAATATCAAACCCCCAGCCAAACCTGAAAAAGCCAAAGGACCAGTGACCCTTGGCCGAACAACCTTTATAGACGAGATCTACAAGAAAACTGAATCTCAGCCGTCAGTAGGCATCAGAAAGATTAATTCTAGGCAGCCTACTAGTTCCCTTCAGGCTACAGCATCACCATCTGGAGCCTTTGCTGAGGTACATAGCCAGACTGATGAACAGGACTATCAAGAAATTGAAAATTCTGTATCAGAGCGGCTGCAGGAAGGGAACTTAAGCAACCTTTGTGAGGGAGAAAGGGAAACGGGGGAAATAGAGGAACCAAGGTCTCCTTCTAGGATAATCCAGCTATTAACCAGCCTAGATAAGGGGAGCGCAGCCAGAATCAATATTGAAGGCACTCCATTCCCTCAGATAGAAATCCCAGACAAAGGAAGTGTCATTAAAACAGTTCCTGCCAAGGCCGCCCCTTCTCAACCTAGGAACACCGACTATTGGCACATATTCGACACCATGGCACAGAATCAGCCAAATACTCAAACCTCTACATTGCAATATCCGATAGTAGACTCTGCTGCAAATGCACCCATGAAAGCGATCCCTCTTCAACACATCCCAATGTTTCATGGACTCACATCAGAAGACCCTGACCCATTCTTATTTGAATTCGATGTGTTATGTAGAGGATATGATTACACCACTGATCCCCAAAAATTGAAGCTATTCCCCTCCACTTTGAAAGGAGCAGCTTTGAGATGGTTTATGGGTTGAGGTGGTGGAGTCATAAACAACTGGGAGCAAATGAAAGAATCCTTCCTCAAGAAATATCAGGATTACTGCAGGTCAAGAGAACTAAAAGATGAAATTTTTCAAATGACGGCCAGACCAAATGAAACTCTAGAGGAATATGTAGAACATTTTCAGTATAATTTACAAAGATCCCCCTATGCATCATTACCTCTGCCTGATAATGTGTTGAAAACTTTATTGATTAGAGGCATGAAAGAACAGTGGATTGAAACATTGAATATCATGGGAAAAGGGGATATTTATCAAGAGAATTTTGCTGACATCATTGATTTATGCATCAGGAGTTCAAGAGGCAGCACAAGGATAAAACCAACAGAATATGATTGGTTTGTCAGAGATAACAAAATATCAACAGAAGAAGTAACACGTGTAGAACTTGGAAATTTATTAGAAAATTTTAAAACTGACATTCTGGGGACATTAACTACACAGCTTGATATTGTGCAGGCTAAAAAAAAGCAGATGGAGGTGGAACAAAATCTGGCGATTTTCTGCCCCCGATGTAGAAGAAAAAATAGCCACAAGGAATGTCCACTGGATGCAGTTCAAACATGTGCTATCTGTACAAAAGATCACCTTACTGAGAGCTGCCCCTCACTTCCTGGATTGAAGGCAGTATATAAGGAAGCGGAAGAAGAACCAGAGCCAGTATACTTTGTTAACCAGCGTCGCCAATGGCAACCTAGGCAATCTGGTATGTTTTCTGACCTAGCTTCTTCTTTTCAGCGTCCGCAGTATAATGCTCAGCAATATGGTATGTGGCAAAACCAATCTACACCCCCATTTCCGAATTGGTCATCAGAGCCGTTTCCATCCCCAAATCCATGGATGAATCAGACAGGCCAATTCGGTTGGCCAAATTTTCCTTATAACCCACTGTATTGGCAGAATAATTCATATCCGCCGCAATGGATTCCCCCTACCTCACAAGGTTCACCCTGGCAGACAAATTGGCCAAGATCGACATATCAATCAACAGGAACTATTCCACTCCCTCAACCAACTCTGCCAGCCTTACAACAAAACCCCCAGTCTAATTTGAGACCTCAACTCCCAGCCCAACCCAATCCCAATCCTAATAATAGACCAGTCCAATCCCTCCAAATCATAGAAACATCAGAAATTGGACCTGACATAAGGGAGTGCAATGATCTTCGGTTACGATCTGGACGTGTAATAGAAACAGAGGGAGACAAAACCGTTCATATTGAAGATCAGTTACCAGTAGAACAATTGTTACAACAAGAGGGTGTAAATAAGAACAGAGCCATCATCAAGCAAGTACATCCTCTCCTTCTTTCCCGAACGATTAGTCATACCACGACCGGTGCAGTATCCAGACTTTGACATTCTGGGAGAGTTACAAAACCTGTACATAAGAATTCCCTTCCTCCAAGCCATTCAAGATATTCCTATATACGCAAAAACTATAAAAGAATTGTGCATAAAAAAATCAAGGAGGAATACAACCACTAACCCAAGAGTCCAAGTAGTCGGTACTTTATCTGACTTGTTATCAGGAAAAGAGACACCTATTAAATACGAAGATCCCGGGAATCCAATTGTAACTGTGCAAATCTATGGTCAGACCCTGACTAATTTTTTAGTCGATCTAGGAGCTGCAATCAATATTTTGACAACCTCTACCTACCAAAAGCTCAGCATTACATTAGTAGAACCTACTTCTACTTTGCTAGAATTGGCAGATCGATCTGTGGTTCGACCGGAAGGTACTCTATATGATGTCATGGTTTTTGTAGATTCCTGGGAATATCCAACTGATTTCGTGATAATTAATCCAAAAACCTGACTGGATGGACATCCGCTAATTCTAGGAAGACCTTGGCTTGCTACTGTCGATGCTTACATTGGTTGTCGGCAGGGAAACATGACCATAAGTAAAGGACCAGACGTTAAAAATCTAGTTCTATATCCTCCAGCATAGCCAAGCCTTCCAATGATCAAAACTAATCAGTATCTTGTGTCATATCTTACTAATAATATCAGATCTCCATTGACTGTACATAAGGCTTTAGATTTTAAAGATCAGACAGAAGATGATGCCATCAATAATTTCATTAGTCAAACTGAATCTAGATCTCACACACAGTGTTTCATGATAGAAGCAGCATTTGATAGTGAGCTAGAAGAAGACCCTTTGAAAGATGCACATGACCAAACAATACCAGTAACTGTCGTTGCCAATAGTAAAGTAGTGGAAATTGAACCAGGTAAGACTCTAAATATCAATGCCAACCTTACACCAGACCAAGAAACAAAGCTCGTCCATCTGTTACGAAAATATCAAGGGGCATTTGCGTGGGATTACCCTGATATGAAAGGGATTGATCCTCAATTATGCACCCACCACATCTATATAGAAAAAGATGCAAGATCTGTTCGTCAGTCGCAAAGAAGACTTAACCCCCATCTAAAAGAGGTTGTAAAAGCCGAACTTCAAAAACTTTTAGATGTTAATTTTATCTATCCTATTTCCGATAGTAAATGGGTGTCTCCCTTGCTGGTGGTACCCAAGAAAAATGGAAAATGGAGGATTTGCGTGGATTATAGGGAGTTAAATAAAGACACACAGAAGGATCACTTCCCTCTCCCATTCATAGACCAAGTATTGGACACTTTAGCAGGAAATAAATTCTTTTCTTTCCTGGATGGCTTCATTGGATACAACCAAATCCAAATTGCCCCTGAAGACCAGGATAAAACTACCTTTACTTGTCCTTGGGGAACATTTGCCTATCGAGTTCTACCCTTCAGCCTATGTAATGCTCCTACTACATTCCAAAGGGCTGTCCTTATGTTGATGCCTCGAAAATCACTGCAACAACATTGGGGGATAACCACCCGGTTTGGACCTTGAAAGCAGTACCTTTTCCGTTTGGTGTGGTGGCTCTGACTGGTTAAACTAGGTCCAGTTACCTTCTCCCTATAGCCATTAGTTTATGATATGTCTTTCACTACCAATAGATAGGGATATCAGATCACTTCTCCTTGCTGATCAGGCAAAAGAATGACCCTTAAGCTGATTTGGGTTCAGCCAAGCCACAATTAAAGTTTTGCCTCTTTGAGAAGAGGACTTGAAAGAATGTAGAATTTACTCTAAATGCAAGCTTATTCTATGATGCAAGCAAAAGAAAATAATCTAAATCCTATCTTAAGGCAGATATAGATCTAACCCAACTAAGAGCAGGATAATCAAAATATTGGGATTTAAATATGTCTTGTTTATAATGAATATCAAGTTAATGAAGTAGTTCAATTAACTGATATTATAGTTATCAAAACACATCCTATTGAGACCTCTTAACTAAAATAATAAACCAATAACATTCCAGGAAGTAGTTCACAAAAATGATATTGATTACCAAATCAATAAATCCAATAATTGAATAATGATATGTGGAAATAGTTCACAACACATTACCATTCAATAAATTTGATTCATAAGATAGATTTTAGAGTAAATAGTTACTCTGAAATGAAAAATTAATCCATAAAAATAGAGATACATAATAACAAAATTGTGACAAATTACCCATATTGACAATAGTGCACAAACATGAATAAAACGACACATTCCTGTCACCACAAAATTAAAACTGATATTTGGAACAGTAGTGTTAGAAATACCAATTTATTGCATCTATTTCTCTGTTCTTGGTCTCCAACAGCCCTTTACATTGCTTGAACTTCTGCCTTCCAAACTAGAGCCACAATAGTGCAAGCTTTGTTCTTCATGCATAATTCAATATACAAAGGGAAAATCCTCAATAATCCCCAGATCTAAGATTTTTCACTCCTCCCTCCTACAACTAAATTCCTATTACAATAGTGCTTTAAGAATTCTAAAATTGCAGAGGAGAGCAGCCCCTTATTCCATTCTGCAATCTCTTATTTATAATATTTGTGAAGGAATTTTGGAGAGGAGAGTTTGTTCAAGAGAAACCTGCTGAATCCCTTTTACTTGCTCATAATTCCAATCTTTAATTGTTGTAGCATTCTCATTGCTTGAAATCCTTTTCTC
>APFE030226312.1:102013-124115 GCA_000404065.3 Pinus taeda | reverse complement strand
AAATAATAACTTTTTATTTATTTTTATCAAATGATTTGAGTTCATTATCAATTATATGTAATTTTATTTGTGGCTTGAGAAAATAGAAAGTGTAATCATATTAAGAATATTAATATAGTTGATATAGCTTAAGGCTTCATAAATATAACAAAAAAACTGCTACAAAATGGAGAATGCCTTATTAAAGAATATTAATATGGTTGATATAGCTAAAGACATCATAAATATACCAAAGAAGCTATTACAAAATGAAGAATGCCTTATTAATGCACACATTTACCTAATTAGCCATGCATAAAAAGGTTATGGGTTAATTTTAAGTTAAGAAAAAAAATAATTATAAAGGAATGTTATAAACAATAATGAGGAGTTTATCATAGAGAAACTTGTTAGAATTGTAATAATCTCAAATCCCCAGGAAATTGGTGGGAGGAGAGCCATTAATGTAATTTTTAAAAAAGTTTAAAAGTAATTGACCATTTTGTTAAATAAAATTTGTTTATATATAAATGAATGTTATAAATAATAAAGAAGAACTTATCATGGATGCACTTATTAGAATTGGAATAATTCCAAATCCCTATGAAATTGGTTGGTTGGGAGTCAAGTGGTAGAAATATAATGTTTTAAATTTATTAAAATTAAATGGAACTTAACAAACTCTTTAATACACCACAACTATTGATAAGCATTAAGACTAAGCATACACTGAGCATATTCTCTTGAGAATCAATCTAAACCCTCCATTAAAAAATGTTAAAAAAAGTCAACAGATCGTTATCCACCTTAAGTTAAAATAAAAAACCTCAAACACTTACACTCCATCACAATATATTCTACACCTGCTAATAATTTTTTTTAATAATTTTAGCTTTTATGATAAGAAATGAATTTTAAAATTAGTGAATTTACTAAATAAATATATAATAAAACAAAATTTATTTTATTTATAATAAAAAAATTTAAAAAATATATATCTATTATTAATAATTATATGTAAGAATGTTAACTTAAAGATAGGAAAAAAAAGAAGTTGTTAACTTTAAAGATAGAAAAAAAGGATTACAAATAAATAATTAATTTAAGATAAAATACTAAAATTTCACATCCCCTTAATAAAATAATTATCGGAATATACCTAGGACATTTTGAAATGAATATTTAATTTAATTTATTTTTGACTAACTATTACAATAAAATGATTTCTGATACAGCAACATTATAATACTAAAATGACATCATATTACCTTAGAAATTTATTAAACCATAAATAGGAAAATATGATATATTCATTTAATATAATAGAAATAATATAGTTCGTACTAAAGGTAACGCCGGCCATATAAAAGATAAATTTAATAGTAAAAACAACATGGTATATCTCTATCAATTTATCGGAGTCATTTACATCATAAATAGTTCATTATAATATTAATATTAAAGCAATGAAAATAATATTAATATTAATTTAATATAATAAGAATTAATATCGTTCGTACTAAAGTAGTAACACCGACTACATAAAGTTGATTTAGATAATTATTTAAGGTTGGTTTATGAATTATGTACCTAGATTTGCACTTCAGTATAAAGTTGATTTTATCTTATAATTTAAGTAATTTATTGTTGATTTTATGATTTAAATAATAATATAAAGTGGATTTTATAATTTAAGTAGTTTACTCGTGATTGATTTTAGAGATTAGTTTGGTTGAAAGCTGATTCTATATTTTACTGTATGGGTTGGATGGCTGAGTTTTTTCAGCGTGTCATGTCACACAATCCATTCTCAAGTCTACCGATGACTTCGCAGCCAAATCTTGCCTAAGTCTGCTAATTGCGCGTACCTCAACCACGCTTTTCACTTGCCTATATAACCAGGACGTTCCTCGCTGTTTTGTTTCAAAATCGAGTTTAAATTTTCTTCTATCTTCTAAATTGTAGACCCTACTGTAAGGGAAAGGTAAGCAATATTGATGAGTATTTGTAATATTTCGCAGATAGAAAAAACAATTCTGAGAAATGCATGAATTAACTGTTTTGCAGATGAACTGCATCACAGACTCGAAGGCAAAGAGGTGGTCGTCATCTCCTTGTGCTGGTTGCAAGTTCTACAGAAAGAAATGTTCAGAGAAATGCGTGCTTGCGCCTTATTTCCCGCCGAATGATATGCAGAAGTTTTTGTTTGTACATAGAGTATTTGGAAATGGCAATGTTGTCAGATTATTGCAGGTTTGTATTTTATGTGGGATAGATATGGTTATTATTTTGATGGTAGATTGTTAGAATATTTTATACCATGTATATTTTTTTGAATGTTTAGTGTAAATGTGACCTAACCTAATAATGCGTTACAGGCTCTCCCAGAAGAACAGAGAAGTGATGCAGTAAGCAGCCTGGTGTACGAAGCACGAGAACGATTTCGAGATCCCGTTCGTGGCTGTGTTGGAGTAATCAACGATCTCATGAAAAACATTGCAGACCTGCAATCGCAATTGGCTTCTACAAAAGCAGAGCTGGCCAACATTCGTCTGCAACATGCAAATCTCCTTACCCTCATGACTAGAGGAGGAACTTCTAATTCTGACAACGCGTCACTGCTAGACAGTGAAGATCTTCCAATTCTGCCTGCTCTAGATGATCCAGATCCCGTGAGTTTCTGGCAGCAATTCTGGTCGTAAACAGTAACGACTCGCTATTGCCAAATTTTACAAGACATGTATCTTACTACTATGGAACTTCTCATGTTTCTTTACCTCCCTTTTTTCTTCGCTTGATCGCTTAGTGTGTGCCTAAACATGCTTTATATAGCTTGCAATAATATAACAGTGTGTTCACCATGGTTATGATCTATATAGATATTAATTTTTTTCCCAAACTAATATTATTATTATTTTCTTTTCTTTTAACTAAGACACTAATTTTTGAATAATTAGTAAATTCTAAAAGTTTCGGATACTAGTATATTATATAATTAATTCATAAATGCAACCAATGTTATTCCATAAATGTTACAAACATGTCAATTCCAACATGTGGTTTTGTAATATCTTCTTGTTCTTCATTTAGCCATGGATAGGCTATTAGGAGGCGGAACCTGCTAGTCGGATGGTCTATCTATTGCTGCTAAAACTTATGCATCTGGGCTCTGGTATATGTCGAAATATTTATGAGGCGTTTGCCAGTGCTCATTGTTCAATTGTTAATTAGAGAGAATTTCGCAGCGAATACCAGGCATCATGGAGATAAGTTATTTCTGCGTTGTTTCCTGGATTGCATGGTTTAGTATATAAAGGATAATGTCGCGGCGAATAAGAGGCATGATAAAGATAAGTTATTTCTGCGTTATATCCTGGATAGTATGATTTGATTGTATGGTTTAGTACATAAAAGATAGTGAGAAAGATCATATCAAATTATGCACTAAAAAGGGTTAATTATGATATTGTCTTAAAGAAAATACATGATAATTTTGTACATAAAAACTATATTGTGTTTCTTTAAAAAAAAAAAAAGGAGTAATCATTTTATTAGAAAAAGAATATATATGCAGAAGCATAGAAAGAATAGGTAATTGCTTCAGTTTTTTGAAAAGGGAAACTATTCCCATATATAATAAAAAATGGAAAGTATTCTTATATATAATAGAAATAGCTAGATTTTCTTAAAAAAAGAATATGTTGCATACATTAAAGAAAGGCTATTATTAGGATAAATTGTTTGATGCACAAAGAATACATATTGTAGGGTTGTATGTGTTCTTAATAAGGATTGCTTGAATTAATGCCTATGACAAGATAAGTTAGGGCAAGATAAGTTAGGGATGATCTCTTGAAAGAGAACACATTAGTTCAAAAAAAAAAAGATTGGAAGGAATTATGTGTTTTAAGTTAGACTATAAACTTTCTTTACATATTTTTTATCACATGATTCCTATGCATTAGATTCTTATGTAGAACCACTAGACTCTTAAAGGGGAATATGTACTTATTTTATTAAATTTTCTAGATGAGAAATATACCCAATTATAATTATTAAGGTCGATATTTCTTAGAGAGGAAATAAGTTTATCTTCATGCATAAAATAGAAATGCTACGTTTGATATTTCTTGAAAAGGAATATGTTATTTGTTTGCACGAAAAATAGAAATATTATGTGTGATCATGTGTGATCTCTTCAAAGGAGATGTGATCTTTGCATCCATGAAAGGTACACCTATGATGTTGGATTCTTTGAAAAGAATTATGCATGGAATGTATATAATTATTATGTTAAGCCTTTTGAAGAAAAATAAGAATTTGAGTGTAGAAAAGAATACTCATTATGTTAGACCTTGGAAGATTAATAAGTAATCACATGCAATAAATCCATTAGATTTCTTTCGGAATACTAATAACATCTATTGTATTGGATAGATTACTTAGTTACATACACAAAGAAGAAGCTAAGGAGCTAAATTTCTTTGAATATTTTTTTATCTAATTACATGTATAGAAAACAAAGCTAATTTGATGGTATATTTTAAATGAAAATGGATGGTTACAGTGGTTTCCCTTTGGAAAAGAAAGTATGGTTCTGCAAGAAGGGTCATAGTAACGTGGTATTTATTTTGACATGTTCTTGCTTATAATTAGTGCATGATTAGTTTTGTTAGAAGAAGCATGTTGTGATATTTTCTTTATATTTCATGTATGCACATGAGTACATGTTGAAGTATCATTGTTGAAGATTGATAATTGGTTGATAAATACTCTATGTAATCATGATATCAAAGTTTGCTGACAACATCAATGTAGGAAATGATGTCGACTTGTGCAAAGGAAAGATAATGTTTAACATTATGGCAGGTAAAGAACTAATGGTCCATGTAGATAAGTGTGAGCTGCAAGATGGTCAACCCATGTAACAATAGACAACAAAGATGTAAATATTAAATATTTGTGGTAAATGATATCAAGATGATTGTAATAGCTTTCAGCTATATATGTTGCATTTAAATAATATTTCTTTGTAAGATTTTATGACAATGGTTACGCGATCAACTCACTTATAAGTGATTGAGTGAGGTGTGAATACCCTCATGATCATTTAAGAATAAAATTAATTGTTTGCTGGTTCTAACCGTATGAGGTTTCCGAGGTATATTGGTGTCCAATGATTGGGTTGCTTGTTGTGCTAGTTTTATGGTGTGGATTCCTTTTATGAGAGTATGTTTATAATATCAGGTATGTGATTAAATAATCTAGTTCAAGGAATCATGAAAATGATGCAAGGTTACAAAATGTTTATGCTAATGTGATACAACAGTAGTTGTTAATGGTTATGTAACTTACTTTTCCTTTACTAAAGTTAGTCTATGTAATGATGAGGTTTTTATCTAATGGCCAATGATGAATTTGTAATTGTAATTTAGATAGTTACCCGTGGGTAAATTGTGTAAAATGTTTGTAAGTCCATGAAATTTTCATGCGAGGTTATTGAGGGATGTTACAAGTGGTGTCAAAGCTTAAGGTTGCAGCACTAACACCTTTTGGGAAATGGTAAGCAGAAAATAAATTAAGGTACAATAATAGCGGTCATAAGGTCATGTATGATTCTAACAATCTGCATATCAATATATGTAGTAGACTACTTCTGACATGAGATGCATGATTCATGTTTATCACTGCATTCAAGAGTAAGAAGTAATAAATTTTGTTGCAAAAATGTGTTCATGACTTTTGAATCCTGATGATGATAATAGACAATAGAACTTGTGTTACACCTATAAATAATCCTGAACTCTCACTAATGAAAATTCGATTTGACCACCAACATTTGTAAATATGAAAATATTAATGATACATTTAATAAACATGTCTACAAGTTACAATGCATTTTCTATAATGAACGAATGAATGAATGTAAACAATTGGGAATGTCCTTGAAGAGGAAGATAAAATGTTTTAAAAGGAAATTGAAGTAAACCCTTTAGATGTTAAAGATATATGAACCCATTTTGAACAATGAGTCAAGTGGTAAGACTTGATTGGATGGATAATTGTTGATTGAGTCTTGTCATGGTTGAATATAAGTTGGTTGCTAGAATTGATTAGTTAGTGTTGTACGAATAACTATTAAAACTTATAAGCATGGATTAGTTTTTATGAAAGCTTATTGCAAGTTGTAAACAACGGATTATGGTAGTTACTTCATGTATTAGTCTGTTGGTAGAAATACACTGTGGGAAATAAGAAATGTTTGGATTGTTACCATAACTGTTATATACATTTACACATTGATGTATATTTTCATATACTTTTATGTATGAAAGTATTGTATGCATGAAACTAAAATGAGTGCAAAAGTGAATAATTGTTCAAACAATGCATATTTATGACTAATTTTGCTGATGGGATTAAGCAATGGTAGCTTAATGGAAACATGGGAATCTTTGAAGGTAAAATGTTGCAATATGAATTGCAACCATAAATGAGAAGGTATAATGTTATGATATGCATGATTTTGTTATTTGTAAAATAAAAATGTATAACACCTGTATCTCAGTTATATTTTATGTCAATTTAGATATTATAAACCCATGGTGAGGGTCACATATAAATGTATTGTGTACATAAATGTTTATTTTGTTTAAAGGATAATGTGTATATGGTTTGTTATGTAGATTATTGTGGAAAAGAGTGGCAAAAGAGGATTTTACATTCTAGACAGTTGTGGATAGTTTTAAAAGGCTAGTAGGCCTTGGTTTGATGGTGGTTGCTTTCCTAGAGGGGTTGATGACACTTGACTTCCTGGATTTCTTCTCCTTGGAGATAGATGATCTCAGTAAGGGAAAATAGTTGGCCAAAATGGTGAGAGGGGAAAATTCCTTAAGCAACTCTATTGATTTTGGATCTTGTTGGAGGAGGTCCAAAATTCCACATAGATGGGACACTATATGAGGGATAATGAGGACATTGCCAAGAGGAATCTTATACTAGACCCTATTTGGTCATTAGAATTCTTGAACTGGTTGGCTAGTGGAATTCTATACTCGACCTGTATGGTCTTTGTCAAAGAACTATCTAGATGTGAAAATGGCTTGATCTGGTTGTGGAAACCAGTTCCCATTGGTTGGGAGGAGCATTATTTTTCCACTGTGGTTCTCACAAGAGAACAAATTAACTAATCAATTATGTGTTGTGTTAAAAGTGAATTTTCTATATAATTGTGTAAATATTTTATATACATCTTGATAGGAATGGAGACTAGTGTTTGGAATAGAATTACTAAAAGTGTAATTTCCTTTATTTTACTACCAATATGGTGAATGTATTTAGTAGGGGCTAAGACAGTTTACACTTCATGCAATTATTGATCATTTCGATGATTAGGGAGCTAAGAGCTATTTGAGTAATTTTAGAAGTATGGTGTGGATGTCTTTAGTTGGGCTAAGATAGTGTGCACGTGGTGCGGTGATTTATCATTTTGATGATTAGAGGTTGATGCTCTCAAAGTACTTGTAGAAGTATTATCATTGAAACATTGCATGTATGATTGGCTATAAAAAGTATTCCATTTGATTGAAAATGTTGTGACTAATGTGATTATGTTGGATTTGTTGATCATAGGTTACAGCGTCCTTATTGTTGGGTTGTTAAAACATTAGAGTGCTTGTGTAAAATTTACCATGACTTCCAAGAGTAATTGGAACGTAACATTAAGTTGGTATAGAGATTTTGTTTTTCTTCAATGAATTTGAATAATGCCGAAGTGATGCCAAGTAGAAATTGCATATTTTTTTACAGCTATAAATGCTTATGATTATTGATAAAATGATATTGTTTTTACTTAATGTTATTTCTTGGAAACATGTCCTTCATTTTACATGGAAATGATCAGTTGATGGGATGTTTAGAATGTTATATCATAGGAAAATGTTAAAGTTCCAACGAGAGATGAACATCAAGGATGGTGTTTCCTTTAAGGGGGGGAGCCTGTAATATCCGTATTGTAACTATCATAAAATTCTCAATAGTTACGAAATAAAAATATCTAACTATTCTTATCAATAACTAATTAGAAGTAAACGAATTATTGGTAGTCGTATTTCATTCTTCATTTCACCATGGACAGATTAGTTGGAGGAGAGGGGAATGTAAGTGGGGCACAATGTTAGGAAACATGTTCCTCTATAAAAATACAACCCTCCAACCATATGAACCTCCTAGTCGGGTGGTCTATCTGTTGCTCGTGAAACTCCTTCGTTCATTTGACTCAGCATCTAGGCTCTAGTATATATCAAAATATTTATGAGGTGGTTTCCATTATTTGGTTGTTCAATTGTTAACTAGAGAAATAATGTCATGCAACAAATCCTTGACATGAGAAGGATAGTTAATTTTTCATTGTATCTTGGATAGTTTGATTTGATTGCATGGTTTAGTACATAAAAGATGGTGAAAAAAATCATGTCACTCAATGACCAAACTTGTACATAATTTCCTCTCGATTATAATGGATTGTAGACCTTTTATGATAGGTTATAATTATCCATAAATTAACCCTCGTATAATCTATAATTTTTTTTACCTTTTTCATGGTAAGTTAGAATTATTAAAAATTAACCATTCTAGAAGAAACAACTCCAAAAATTTATTGTTTACTCATTAAATAGACACGTTAGTTTTGGTTAAAAAAAATGTGATGTCATCTCATACATGAGTGATTAATTAACCTTTTATGATAGGTTACAATTATGCATGAAAGAAGGGTTAATCATGATACTTTCCTGAAAAGAATGCATGAAAAATTTGTACATAAAAGATAGTGAAACTATATTGTGTTCCTGAAAATAAGTTTGTGTTATTTGCACAAAGAAGCTATCATTTTATTAGAAAAATAACACATCTACAGAAGCATATAAAAAATAATTATTTGTGTAAGTTTTTTTTGAAGATGGGAAGGTATTCCCATATATAATAGAAATAGCTAGACCCTCTTAAAGGACGAACATGTGTTGCATACATTAAAGAAGGGATATATGATAAATTCTTACATTCACAAAGAATACATATTGTAGGGATGTACGTGTTCTTAATAAGGTTTTCTTAAGTTCATGCACACGACAAGATAAATTATGAATGCTCTCTTGAAAGAGAATATACATGATTCCTCCACGCAAAAAGATTTAAGAAGTCATGTTATTTTTCATAAAGAATTCATGTGAACTTTGCTTAAGAAAAGATAAAGAAACCAAGTTATTTTATTTAAAAGAAAATAAAAAAAATTCATGGAATTATGTGTGTGAAGTTAGACTATTACCTTTCTTTGAATAAGTTTTATCACATGACTCCTAGGCATTAGATTCCTCGATAGAACCACTAGACTCTTGATGGGGAATATGTGCTTATTTTATTAGATTTTTTGGATGAGAAATATAGACAACTAGAATTATTAAGTTTTATATTTCTTTGTGAGGGAATAAGTTTATCTACATGCATGAAATATAAATACTATGTTTGATATTTCTTGAAAAGAAATTTTCTATTTTCTTGCACAAAAAATAGAAATATTGAGTTTGATCTCTTGAAAGGAGATGTGATATTTTCATCCATGAAAAGTACACCTACGATGTTGGGTTTTGTCAAGAAGCCAACTATTAATACTATTTTTTTTCATTCCTATCACACTTCAGGACTTGGCTGTTAGGTTATCGAGCTAATTAGGTTTACGGATTATGATCATTTTAACTGTGTTAATTATTTTAACTCTATTAATCTATATGCATTTATTGAATGTCTACTATTTTTGGGTTGGTTAGAGGTACTCACATGATGAGATGAACACATTAAAGTTACATTACTATACCCTTCTATTGTCTATATGGATTTCGTCATCATGGTTGTCATCCCTTGTATTATTTATGTGTTTTATATATATATATATATATATCTTTGTTTCTATCCTTTACACATTGCCATGGATCCTAGGATTTTATTTGGAATGCCATATAATAAGTTTATTATATCATGCCTCCACTCATTATTCAATTTATATTAACATTTCACAGTTATGGTGGCTCCATAACCAAGAGAGGGTAATTTCCTAGTTATTATTACTACCTATAACATGTGTTGTGGTGATAGTATGAAGGGCATCTAGACTTGGAGCAGTGGCCCAACCAATTACAGCCACATCATCACTTCTCATGTTATACTCATGTGTGTTTGTTAGAATTATTCTAATCAACGGTGGAGTGAAACCTCGGGAGATGAACCGTGGAGATGGTGCCTCTCTAAACTTAACCCAAAACCCTTTCTCATGGTTACTTCCATTCGTCGTTTTCTCCTTTGGGTCATGTGGTGCACTAGGGAGGGTTTTTGTCCATGCATTTGTAATTGCGGTGCATGCTTTTGGAGGTTAATAGTTGGATTCAGTTTGGCATCATGGAAAGACACCTTTCTCACAACTATCAGGTAGAAACCATATCTCTATGATGTTTAATTGTTTAATGTTTCTCTACACTACTTTTTATTTAGTTAGCTTCTTTCGTAAGCTCTTGCATCTAATTGGTTGATGGTTTCCTATTTTCCCAACTAGGATTTCGACAGGGGCATATAGTTTTCCATCTGCCAATTTTAGATGTGAGACACCATTAATTTTATGGTTGAGCCATCTTCAGCCAGTGATCCTGGAGATTTATTTTCTAGTTATAGGTTAAGAATTTTTGGACTACCGGGACTATTAATTATAGTTTAAACTATAATCCTTTAATTTTCTGATTTATAAATTTTTTTATGCCCACTCATTCCTTTGTACAGGTTTTCTTACAACCTTTGGTGGACGAAGGGAGGCAAAATTACTTTAGGTAACTCAAGTCTCCCTTACCATGCACTTGTACAAAATTTCCATATCTCATGGATACTGGTTAAGCTACTCATTTGGCAAGTTGTTCTTCCAATTTTAACTATTACGTTTCAAGTTACATTGTCACAGATTCATTTTTAATGTTTTACTCATACATTGTGCTTTTCTTGTTTATCCTCTGCTATGGTTTCTGAATTCAGCATGTCAATTGATCGTCACATTGTAGAGGGTTATTTTTCTATTTATTTTTCTCACAGGTAAAGTCCTATCCTAAACTCTTTTGTTTTTCTTGTATCCAATAGGCTCTGTTTCGAATTATTTCTCTAATTGTGTCTTTTGTTTGGTTTTATAGGTAGAGTTTATGCCACTTTAGCTTCTTCCTAGTGATCCACTCCATGATTTCTCCACATCTAATCATTTCCATTATCCTCCTATCAGTTTGGTTTCTTTCCCTAAATTCCATGGGATCCTTGATTATCATGAGTGCTACAATGTTGTGGAATAATTAGTGGTTTGGGAAGTTTAATACTGGGTCATTGTGCCATATAAATCAACTAGGGTGTTTGAATAATTATCTCACTGTGTGAGACCTTTTTATCTTCAATTGTATATATTTGAGGGTTTGTCCTTTGTTTCTCTAATTTTCATATAATTGTGGTACTAGTGCTGTGTAAGGCTCGTTGTTACTTGACTTTGTGTTAGCAACACTTGTATTTAATAGACCTTGCAATGTTATATAAACGCTATATTTATATTTCACATGTTTTTCCTCAGATGAGTTCATAATTTGGTGGTTGTTACAGTTGAGAGATTTAGGGAGAACACACTGTTGTAATTCATTGTTATGAATTTGAATCTTATATATTTAGACTCTATTCGATGTCCTTGTTCCTTCCTCATGATTTCTATAATTATCCTAATAATTTTTTCTTTAACCAAAAAATAATCTGGGTAACTAAGTTAATGCTAAGTTATGGCTTTGTGCTTTTAATTTATCATTTGTGCTGCTTAAATAATGGACCAATTACTCTGAGCCCTAATTATTTCTTCTAATTTAGTAAACTTAGTTCCTCTATTGCATGTAATGTTAGTTAAAGAAATATCAGACACTAAGGTAATTTAGGCACTGTTAACATAATCCAAATAGTTTCCATACATTTGAACTGAGATTATTACTGGAAACATATTCTAATTGGGTTAGCTTTAAAATGTAATAGTTTTTCTGAAGGTTTATGAATAGAGTGATAAGTTAGTGATTGCTAAGTTAGTGACTATGTTAGGGGATTATATGGTTTACTACTCGTGATTTTAAATTCTTGTAACTGGAATTTCCTTCCATGTATTGCATAGGTATTGAATTCCCATAATGGTATAAATTAGCACAACTTTCAAAATATTTCGTAAATGCGACCTTCATAATATCTCATAAATGGGGATCTCTTCCTAGGTGTTATTTTTATTTGTTTATTTTATTTTATTTTTTATTTATTTATTTATTTTTTTTTATAGGCCTACTACTGTGTTTTCGAACAAGGCTAGTATCTACCAAGATGATTTCATCTTATCTTCAATTCTCTTTGGGTACCTATATTTCCATTAAGAACTACATGGCCAATTTAACTAAAGAATTCATGATGCTACATAATATTTTGACCCTAGATAAATATTTCGAATAAGTTACTTAAGTCTTAATGAAACTGAATGATGGAAACCCGAAAATTTTCTAATTTTCGGTCAAGAACTATAATTATTTTCTTAGACATAACTAGAATGAAATCATCCTCCTGTCCACCATCCTTGGCATTCCTCCTATCAGATTGTAGTTCTATAATCACTGATAATATGTTCCACATCATTACTTCCTATTATTAATTGCATAAATACTTGTAGTATTAAAGTACCCATGCATGAGCAAGAAGTATAGTGAAATTCAATAACATAATTAAGAGGAAATTTGCATGCACTTAAATAATCTATAGATTGAAAATATTTCAGAAATTTTTTTGAAAGACATGTCCACCAAATAAATTTCACTATCTCTGTATACATATGATTATTTAAATAACTCCTATGTATCTGATGATGGTGTTCGACCCGCCAACATTAAGGGGATCACCCCGGTATGAAGTCCCAACTAGTCCTCACATTCTTTGGTGTGGGAATCTCTTCTGGTATGATGTCCCAGTTGCCATTACCTTAAATATTTTCCTCAACTCTTTCTTGTCAGCATAGGAGAGTGGTTTGCTTTGTCTTTGAGAAGTTACGTTCGCATGCCTGGTGAGCGTAAGTGTTACTTGTGTCAAATATTATTTCACTGTACAAGGAGAGAGGCTCAGAGTGAGCCCGAAGTCAGTTGGGAGAAGTCCCAACTCTACTAGGAACACACAACACAACAAGACATGCACAACTTTTGGCAGAACAATCCACACCGATGCGACAATCAAAACACACAAGAGAAGATAACACATATAACGCTTAGCAGATTAGTTTGCACGAGTTCAATAGTTGTTATAGGAAGTTTTACATGAAAGGTCTATCTAATGTCTGAGAGAGTAGTATACATAGGAGAGATAACTCTAACATCATATACAACACATTTCCATTAACATATATGTATTACAACAAGTGAATTAGTTCAAATGTTAGACACAGTTTCGAGCAACATGCATTACAAGTGTTAAATATTAGTCTTGAAATAGATACAATACATGTGTGAAAACGTGCTGGCCTATTAGTAGGCTTTTGAATTAAGCAAAAATTCGAAGACACATCGTTACACCATACATCACTAACCCAGTGTGAGGGGTGTTGGAGCTAGTGCTTACTCCTCAAAGAAAAGATAACATACTCTCTTAGGTATGTGGGAGGATCTAAGGTGAAAGGTCCCTTGCATGTACAAATGAGGTGGTATTTATAGCCAAGGGTGAAACTGACCCTTGTGGTTGTTCGACTACCCTCATGACTGTTTGACTTCCATGACTTTTAGACTTTACATGACTCTTTGTTCAAAAGGTGGGTCTCTTGGACTTCCACGTTACATTACATCGATTTGACAACATGGCCCACACTAGAGATGTTGACAACATGACTCATGACATGAGTCGATATGACAGTGCTGGTACATTCATGCTACTGCTGGAGTGCATGTCGAGCTGCTGTGTTGTTGGGTGATGGATGTCTCCATGATGTGTCACAGCCTAACCTCTACATGGCAAAGTGTTTGGAGTCTTCGATGGTCATTAGTTTGCTTGATGTTTCTTTGGCACATTTCTCCTTTCTTCTATGGTGGAAGGCTTGACATGCTCATATGTTCGCGAAAGGTGCATGTTTCTCCATTTGTTCATTTGCGAGCACATCTCGCATCTTTGCTAATTCGTCCATACGCGAACACATATTTACATGATCATCTGTTTACGAGCACATCTATTTTGTCATGCATAATTCGTTCTTTCATTGACGAACCTGTCCTTCTACAAGTGCTCCCTTTGTTCATCCCATTCATTGTCACACCATGTTTGTTTGTGTACCTGTACCTGTAGCCACTCATTACAAGATAACATAAAATCCAAAAACCTCCTAGTCTAACATGCCATATGACCATTTCAGATGCATGTGATTGGGAGAGGTAGCAAGGTTGGGAGGTGGGATAATGGATATGAGTAGTTTTGATGAAAATTGTGCAAGAGACGCTGGATGATGAAGATGGGCAATCCAAGTCGAAAGTGACTATCCATGAGGTTTGGCTCGATGGAAGGAAAAACTGCACAAATTTTGGGAGGGATAGTTCAGGCTACAGGAAGGAAAGGCAGAAACAATTTACACATCTTTTGAAATGAGCGAGAAACAAGGTATTGACAACACAATTTGGGCAATTTTTTGAAGGAATTGGCAGCAATCCTAGAAGCCAAAATTACATAATTCTAAGATGGAACTGGCAACTGGCTTTTGGGTCACTGGTAGCAGAAACTATGTAATTCCCAAGGGGAAGAGGTAGTTAGTTGTCAGGAGGTTAGCAGTAGAAATTGCGCAATTCTTGGAGGGAACTGGCAACTTGTGGCTGGGCGCTACTGGCAAGGGAAACTATACTAACACTGGGAGGTTAGCCTACTGATCATCTCTATGCAATTTCTGAGTTGAGAAGACTGCTAGGAAGCAGAAGGCTTACTCATGAAAATTGCACAATTTTCTGGATGAACAATAGATCAGTTCTTGGGATGACTGACTAGAAAAACTCTATAATTTTCTAAGGGAGACATGGATGAGCATTGAGTGTCTGTCTGGCCTCTCTGTGCATTTTCTTCAGTTAGCATAATGGGTAAGATCAGTAGCCTCTGTGCAATTTTTGAGCGGAGTCAATCCTAGGGTGGCGGTCGAGTTCGACTCTCAGGATGGCCAACATGAAGGTTGAGTGAATTCCTTGCAAGCAACACAACTTGAAAAGACATTCTTGGTGAATCTGCACTGTTTTGGGTGACATTCGATGAAGTCAGTGGTAGGGTTATGGTCTGGATGTCAGAGGGGAATCTGGTCATTAGAACTTCAACAAAATGACTAAGTGTGTGAATGAGTGAAAGATGCAAATGTGATCTTACAAACACACACCCTCGTGACTTGATGACGAGAGGAATCAAATGAACCAGACACACATGTTCAACATGACTAACCAATGCTACAAGTGACAAGCGTGACACCTATGATTTATTTTTGATTGACCGTGATGACACTTGCATGACAATGAATGTGACTTCATGTGTGAGTGTGATAGATGTTTTCATAGCGAACATGGCATGTACACACAAAGCGAAGACCTTGAGAATGACTAGAAAATGGTTGCATGAAAGACATTAACATCAGCATGCATAAGCTTGGGTGGAATGAACAAGCAATATGGGTGTGAAGGCTCATGGAGTGAACTCGAATGTATGCAACCATCAAGTGAAACTCTCAAGGGAGGCTCCGAATTTGGGTGCAGGCCAAAATTTTGGAGGGGGATTGTAGCCACTACAATAATATCCAATAACTTGTGTAAATCATAGATATTAAGGATATTCACAATACTTACAGATTTTGGAGATATTAAGAAGATATTCACATAGATTTTCTAACCATAAATATAGTAACAAACCATACTTAGGGAGTAGACTTGCCACCCAACCATGAACTATACCTCGAGTTCCCCCCATGATGGGAGTACTTCCCAAGGGATCAAGAACCTTTGTTGACATTTTTCCTAGGTATTTCATACCCTTCTTCCATGCTAGATGTTTCTATTAGCAGTTCTCATGTTTGTGGTCCTCTATAACCACTAGCATAGGCTTTTTCTTAAAATCTCACTTTCCTCTCCTGTGATGCTTTAAGATTGTCCAAGCTTAGCATCTTTCCTTGGCTAAGTCATTTAATGGATTTTCTCTCCCTTCCATTAAATATTATCTAGAACATTATCTATAGTCTCTCTCATGGAAGAATTATTTCAGGAAAGAATCTCAATTCTAAGTGTCTCATTCCCATGTATTTCCATTCCTGTTATTTATTCATTAATAAAATTTATTTATTTACATTATATCTCAATGTAATTTATGGATTTTCTTTCATTAAAATTACATATTTAGGTTAAAGCAGTAATAATCAACATTAAATTATGGAGGGGTATTACATTCTCCCCCCCCTTTTATTCTACATCATCCCCATTGTTTTTTGTATCTACTACTTCCCTCTCGAACAAAGTTGGATAATTTTTGTGCATTTCATCGTCCCGTTCCCATGTGGCCTCTTCGGGAGTAAAGTGCTTCCATTTCCCTTTAACTCAAACAATGAATCGATTATGGAGCTAGATCTCTTTCTTGTCTAGGATACAAAGAGGTTGGGCCAAAAAGTCTCCTTCAGGATCCACATGTAGCAATTTCCAGTCAATAATGTGAGACTCATCATGTACATATTTATTAGGTAAAGACACATGAAAAAAATTATGAACTTTCATGTGACTGGGTAGTGCTAATTGATATGCTAAATGTCTTATTCTATCTAAAATCTCAAATGGCCCAAAAAATTTTGGTGCCTCTTTTGGACAAGTTCCCATCCTTAATGTACTTTTTCCTGAGTTTTACTGTCAAATACACATGATCTCCAATTCTGAACTCCTTGTGTGTTATTTTTTTTTATCTACATAATGTTTTTTTCAGTCTTATGTTGTTTTAATATTTTGTTGAGTTCTTCATACTATATGTTCCATTTCTTGCAATGCATTTGTACATAGAATTAATTTACCTTGCGGTTGACTCCAACTGAGTGGTGTATGGTACTTTCTGCCACATAAGGATTCTAAAGGGATCATATTTTGTATATGTTTGATAAATGTTATTGTAGGAAAACTCAACTAAATGAAGAAAGCATTATGATTTTGTAGGTTTTTCCATGGCATACATTCTGAGAATGTCTTCCAAAATACGACTAGTTCTCTTAGTTTGTCCATCTGTTTGAGGATGGTATGTGGTACTAAAATTCAATTTAGTTCCCATGTCCCCAAAAAATACCTTCAAAAAATCTGAGGTAAATTTGGTATCTCTATCTAATGCTATCATCCTGAGTACTCCATGTAGCCAAAAAATCTCTTTCATAAAGATGTGAGAAATTTTTGTTGTACCAAAAGTAAATTTTAGTGATATGAAGTAGTTACTTAAGGTATCCACCACTACCATGATTTAGTCATGTTCTCTTTTTTACTTCGGTAACCCTATGATAAAGTCTAAAGAAATTATTTCCCACTTCCATTTAGGGATACGTAGTGGATTCAACAACCCAATCAGGTGTTGATGCTCCACCACTACCTACTGACATTCTGAGAATTTTGATAAATATTCAGACACTTTTTTCTTCATTTCTGGCTAAAAGAATTTTTTTGTTAAAGTTGTGGCCATATTTTGGTATCTTGGATGTCCTGCATAAGTTTTATTATGATATTCATCAAGTACCAATTGTTTTGAAGCATTTACATTTGGAATATACATTCATTTTTTATAAAGCAATAATTTTTCCAAATTCTTTCTATAACGAGGGATATTATCTTGCTGTAATTTTTGTTAAATTTCCAAATAATTTGGATCACTGGTAATGGAATTCTTAATCTACTCCATGAAGTCTGTATGAGAAATGCTAACTTCCACTTCTAATAGATTATAAGCACGTCTACTCAAAGCATCTACTATCTTGTTTTCCTTCCCTTTTATGTGTTTTATGTCAAACTCGAACTCACTAAGAAATGCCACACACCTAGCTTGTATAGCATTCATATTTGGTTATCTAAATAGATATTTTAGGATGATATGATCAGTTACCAAGGTGAATTTATTCCTTAAACAATAATGCCTCCACATATTTAAGGCATGTATGACAGTAGGTAGCTCTATATCATATACAACATAATGTATTTCATGGGTTTTCAATTTCCTTGACTCATAGGCTATTACAAAATTGTATTGCGATAAAACTCCTCGTAAGCCTTTTATACAAGCATAAGTGAAAACTCTGAATTTTTTATTTGGATATGCAAGTTTTAAGATGGCTTCCATTATGAGTAATTATTTCATCTTGTCAAAACTCTTCTGACACTCTGTAGCCCATTCAAACATTACTCTCTTCTTTGTCCGTAAATATGTGATAGGATATGATATTTTGGAAAATCCCTATATAAATCTACGATAATATCCTATGATTCCCATAAGGATCAAACAAAAGACACATCCTTGGGTATGAGCCAATTAACCATGGATTTAACCTTTTCGGGTCAATTGCTAATCGTTCATTAGAAATGACATGACCTAAGTACTGTATTCTAGTTTTGTAGAACTCACATTTGCTTAATTTGTCATATAATTGATTTTATCTTAAAGTTTGCAGCACCAATTTTAAGCGTTCTTTATGTTCTTATTCATTTTTGGAATATACCAAAATTTTGTCAATAAATACTAGCACAAATGTATCCAAATATTTTCTAAATACATTGTTCATCAAGCACATAAAAGTTGTTGGGGCATTAGTAAGGTGAAATGGTAACGCTAGAAACTCATAGTGTCCATATCTAGTCCTAAAGGTTGTTTTGTGAATATCTTCACTTATGATCCTTAACTGAAGATATCCTATTCTTAAGTCAAGTTTTGAAAAAATTATCGCCCCCATACTTGGTCAAATAGGTCATCAATACAGGGCAATGGATACTTATTTTTTATAGTTAACTTGTTTAACTATTGGTAATTGAATCATATTTTGAATGTGCCATCTCTTTTCTTAACAAATAACACAGGTTCCCCCCATAGTGACACACTAGGCCTGATGTATCATTTATCTAATACTTCTTGAAGCTACCTTTTCAATTCTAATAACTCAGGTGGGCTCTTCTGCTAACATGATCGAGACACTGCGGCTCCATCAGTACAAAATCAATATAAAAATCTATATCTCTGTGAGGTGGAAAATTGGGAATCTCCTATGGAAAACATCCTAGAATTCTTTAATAATTGGTAATGTATCTAAGTTTGATTGTTGTCCTTGTTGTTTTTCTGCTTCTACATGTACCAAATATAGTTGACACCAGTTTTGTGCACTCTTTTTTCATTTAAACAACATAAATTTTTCTAATAGATATGGGTTTTGGCCTTCCTTGAATTGTTTCAGTTCATCCTCGCTAATTTTTGCAAGTCGTTGTTTCGGTTAAACATTTTATAATAGTCCTTTACTTTCTAGCAAGTCCATACCTATTAGAATGTCATAGGATCCTAGGGGAAGTACATACATTCACTGTTGTGGAATAGCCATTTAAATTAAGAGGACACTCCCTTACTTGATTGGTTACCCTTCTTTTAGTACTAGTTTCTAACTATACCATCCATGTAGTTTTATATTTTTCAGCTTTAAGTTCACACTTTTCTAACAATTGTGGCCCAATGTAACTTAAACTAGCCCCTTGATCAAGTATAATAGAAATAAGTTGGTTGGATAGAGTACATTGGAACTTAACCATTGTTTATTGATGTTCCTCTTATTGGTCCTCAAACACGACACTTATTCTGGGAATAATTATAGCAATGTCATTCACTTAGTGGCTTGAAAAACAAATTGAAAATTTTTAATACATTGAGGATTATGTGGTAAATCCATAAATAAATGAGGTTCATCACATCCCCAGCATGTCACTGGCTCTCTCTCCTTACCCCCACAATTATTTTTTCCATCAAGGTTCATGGGTTTTTATCCTGTTAGGCCCCTATACTACTATGGTAACCCCTTATTGTTATTAGTACAACCCCCTTATTATATTGATGTACCCATGTAGTGCCCATATTGTTACTATTGTGCCCCATAGAAGCCCACTATTGCTATTATTGTGCCCTTACATTATTATTGTTATGTCAGCTCTGATTATATTATGACCCCTTAGACTACTATATATAGAAAGGAGGGATTTTCATTTGTATCATCCAATAATCATTCATTTATGTAATGTAGAGGAGGTTTCCCCCTCGAAGAGGCTAAATTCTAAGGCGTTGATCTATCTTTTCTTGAGTTGGTTTCATAACATTTGGTATCAGAGCTTGGATTCTAGGGTTTCGCTACTCCAAACAAGTCATCATGGCATTTTCGATATAACTTTTTTTTTGCGACATTTCAGAAGCTAAAAAAAAAACATTTGAGAAGAGATCACCCTGAATCTTGGGTCCAAATTTCAGAGCTTTTCGTGCTATATTTGTGGAGATATGATCTGAGGAAGTTGGTCTTTTTGTAGACTCTTGAATTACATTCCAAACAGGTGACCTAGGGAAAATCATCATAACTTTCTCTCTGAGCATCAGATTGAGATTTCGTAAGAAGGTACAGAAAGAGGACTGATGTTAGTTGTTTCTATATAGTTTTTAGAACCAAAGGTTGAAACAATGACTTGTGGCACGTCGTACAAGTTTTCTCTACTGGACTAGTCTATAATCATGTCACTGTGGAATACTTTCCATAACTCTTCCTTGGAGAATCCAATTTCGATCAAAATAGTGGCATTGGAAAGAGGACACAGAGGGCTACTGCAAGTCGTAAGTTCAAAACTAGATGATTTGAAAGTACAGAGATACATCAGAGGCAATATCGAGCTCCTACAAAGGGAAAAAAGGTGTGTAGATTCTTTTAAATTTTTGCTTAAGATTGGTTTGAAAATTTATTTTGATGGAGTTGAAAGGGCATAGTAGAGCATTATTATCAGTAGCTGATGCCTTGAGGAAAGAAAATGAAAACACCTGGTAAGCAACCTGAAAGCTCTAGCATGGCTCATGAAGAAGAGGAAGAAATGCTACATGATATATGAAAATTACAAGAACAAGTTCAACAAACGTCACGCTCACAAAAGCTAACAGAAGCTAAGATAAATGGCGTGGAATCTAAGATAAATGGCATGGAAGCTAAGATGGATGATTTGAAGATAGATTTGAAGATAGATTTGAAGAAAGACATGGTAGATTTCAAGACAGACTTGAAGACAGACATGACATATTTGAAGACAGATTTGACAAATTTTCTACAAGAAATACTTACTAATGGTGAAAAGTTTGTAAAGGAAACTCATGATGTGAACAAAATAAATGTTAATAATGATTTCATAGACTCTAATGTGGGATCGAAGACCCACTATATTCCAAAAATCAATATGAGGAAGGTCGATGGCAAGGATCCAGTACATTGGATACTTCAGATGGAGCAATATTCTGATCTACATGGTGTACCATTGTTACAAAAGGTATGTATTGCATCTTCATATTTAGAACTAGATCAATTTTTATGGTATAAAAGGATTTGTTCTCGTAAACAACTTGTTACGTGGTAAATTTTCACAGAGGAAATGATAGCACATTATGAGGATACAAAGAGCAACACCTTCTTTAGAGTAACACCACAACAATTGGAAGGAGTAAAAGTGCTTTGTTACATACTGGAGAGTAAAATTATGGCAACAAGGAAGTATACCCCTCACAACTATAAATATGGAAGTGTTTTTTCTCCTAGCCTTCCACAACCTACAAGATTTACACCACAACAATTGGAAGAAAAAAGAGAAAAAGGGCTTTGTTACAATTGTGATAGCAAATGCACTAAAGGTCATAAGTGTGTTGAGAAGAAAATATTTTACATAGAGTATGAAGAGGAGGAATAAAAGGATCAAGAAACATCGAAAGAAAAGGATATACACCAGGATCCAACCCCAAAGATAGAAGAAATGAA